>JAASFF010000391.1:463254-699331 GCA_013365195.1 Cercospora citrullina
CCCCCAACCCCTCTCCCTCCGCCCAGCCCGCCTTCTGCAGCATCGCCATTCCCTTGCCATATGATGGCTTTGTTGGCTTCTGTTGCGCCGAAGCACCACCTCCCTCCTTCTTCTTCACGTCCTTCAGCGACACCTTCACCTTCTCTGTCGTGCCTGCCTTGGCCTCCTGGATGCGGCGCTCCTTTGCCCGATCCCTCCACTCCGTCTTCTCCGGTTCCGTCTTCTCTGTCACTTTGACCTCCACCTTCACTGTCTGATCCGCTGCTATGCCGAATTTGGCCAATCGTTCCCAGGCGAGCTTCACCTTTGCCTCATCTTGTAGTAACGTGGAATGCTTCTTACTGCCTGCAACATGCTGTGCGGGCGTGACGTCTGCTGAGAGCTGGCTGCTGCACAGATAGCAGGTGGTCTGTAGCTTGCCTCCCTTGGTTTTCTGGTGAACGTAGCTTTGCTGAGGGGCTTCGTCTGTTGCGTGCTTCTCGGAACTCGAAGATTGTGGGCGGGACTCGTCCTGCTCAGCATCCTCGCCTCGCAGCTCAGCTTGCTTCTTCTGCCACAAATTCACGATACCCAGCTCTTTTGGCTCTCCAATTTTGACTTTCTTCGTTGTGCTTTCGCCCTCTAGTGAGTTGATGCCCGCGCTCTCCTTCGGACGCTTCTTGTTGTTCTTCGTGTCTTTGGTATTTCCAGACTGAACCGGGGTCTCCGCTCGCGCTGGAGGTTCTGGATTTACGTCTTGTACCGAGGCATAGTAGCGCTTGTCGTGATATTCGTGCAAGACTGCGCCGCGTTGGAAGCAGTATCTGCCGTCCGACCCGAACTGGCCTGGAACAACTACTGGGAAAACACCCATGTGTGGATAGCAAATTTCGATCTTCTTGGATGAGATGGTGAACTTGTCGCCGAGAGTCATTGCTTTCGCAAGTGCTGCCTTAGCATCTGTAACTGTGTGATACTCAGCAAATCCGAACGATAGACTCTTGTCTGTTTCACGATCACGAATCACGAAAACACGCTTCAGACTCCCTGGCAAGGCGCCTGGCAATGGCAATGGCTTCAAAGGCAAAGAGGCAAGGAGGGCTGCAACGGATCCTTCGCCCCCAGGTGGCAGACTGGGTGGCGGCACAGCGGCGTCTTGTGGAGCCGGTAGCTCGTCTTGGTACAGCTTCTCGAGTCCCTTGTGAAGCACTGCTTCGCTCATATTGGTCTTGAGCCCGCGGATCAACAGAAAGGGCAGTGCGTTTCCATCCAGCGAGACGTCGGCGTCCCCGTTGCTAGGCGGTGGGGCAACTGGCTCTTCGTAGAATCCGTAATCCGAATGATCCTGATAGGGTTCGTAGTTCTGGCGCGAATGAGAATAGCCCTGCTGGTAATAGTCGCTGGAGCTGCTATGGCGCGGATAGTAGCGATCATCCTGGACTCCGCATTAGGCATACAGGTTCATGACGGATGGATGTGCTTAGGAATGTATACGTTGCGAGAAAAGTAGTAGCTTCTTGAATCGCGACCACTCTCAGGGTCATCGCGGTCGCGATAAGGCCTGTCACGTCGACGCGGCGGCGAGCGCGATTGCGATGGCGCGCGACTGTGATTGTGATGGCTGCGCGGCGAAGCTGGTCGGCTCTGCGGCTGCACTTGGCCATCTTGACTGTGCTTGCGCTGAGCGGCTCCTCGGATGCTGAAACCAATGTCGGAGTCGTCATGGCTGTCACCACGCGATGCAGCGGTATCTTTCAGTTCATGGCAGGTCAGTGATACGTTTTTCACTGATTACAATGCGATGTTGCGCCCTGTCAAAGATACCATATTCACGAGCTCGGTTGCGATCCATGACGGCGGTCGTCGACGCGGTGCGCGGTCTCCCTAAGCTGTCGATGGATGAATGCGAAAGGTAGGCGTGTGCGCGAGAGATGCGCTGGCTGATGTCAATGTGGTGGAATTGTAGTTGAAGTTGAAGTTGGCGCGAAAGTCACTGTTGGAGTTTCGGATGACATCCCTGCTTGGCATCAGCGGAAAATCCCTTAACCTTATTGACGCGAAGCAACATCGAGCCTGAGGCGCTCCCGCCTTTCTTTCCCTCCATCTACAAGACATATTTGTACACCGACATCGACACAAGGCGAGCTGTATCGTTCGAAGCATTGCTTACTATTCGTCTACACCTTTGCGACCTCTCAGACCTTTTTACACTGACCACTACTACCAAAGTTCTACTTTACTGCTCTTTGCATACTGATTTTGGTCTGTCGTCCTATCACCTCATAGTAGCGTTGCTGCTGCCACCTTCGTCCTCTCCAAGATGCTGCCTGAACCAGTTTAGGTACGTGAACATGCTCGCTTTCGGCGATCGCGTCAGGTCAGTATAATTCAAGTACTGCATGCCGAATCTCGTGGCTCTGCCAGAGCCCCATTCGAAATCTGTCATTGTTTATCAGCTTCTGCAAGCATAATGGCTTCGTCAAGCAGGGAAAAAGAAGCGACTCACTATCAATAAAGGACCAAGCCCAGGCCCCCGTAACATTGACGCCGTCCAGGACTCTCGCAGCCAGCACATTGTCCAAGAAACCTTGGAAGTAGTCCGCGCGTCTCAAGTCCCATAGAATGGTGGACAAACTGTTCAGCTCGGCCTCGAATGGTTCCGCAAAACCGAATTCGGTAACTTGAATGTCAGGAATGCCTGGGAACAGATCCTGGGTGATGTTCTTCAAGAACAATCGCACACCAGTTGGAGTGTCCTGCAACCAGCTTGCGCCAGGGTCGGCTGAAGGACCAGCAGGAAACCCATCTGGAGCCAGAGGGCTCGAGCCTGCACATTCTGGATACGAAGGATGAGAAGAGTTCGAAGTGCATGCCGAAATATCACCATCCTCTGGAGAAATGCTGGATGCAAAGTACGAAGTGTACGCATCAATCGCGAAGAAATCGCAGCTGCCTGCGATCAGATCCTTCTCTTCCTGCGTCAAAGTTGGAAGAGTGTCATTTAAAGTGTCCTTCAGACTTTGAGGGTAGTCGCCATCATTCCAAGGTCCGTGGTTGAACCAGCCAAGGACGAAGTCGTAATTGCGCTGCACAGCAACGGCATCTGCTTCGCTGCTGGAATTTGCTTGGAAGCCATTACCGCTGTTCTTGAATGTAATGCGGCCACGGCCACGGAACTCCTCGTGGTACCACTTTGCTATGCGGGCGTGGGCGAGCAGAGTGTAGTGGCCGCAGGTGAAGCGGGCTTCAACGCCACCAGTGATGTTGTTATATGCTGGATAGTACTCTCCGGCGGGGTAGTTGGCATATTGCCAATTACCTATGAGTGGGCGCACGAAGGTCAGTTGGCACTCAAAGAACGTTGAGAGGACTGCTTACAGTATTGAGGTTCGTTGATGGTGAACCAGGTCTCGACATACTGATCGTACCTCTGGATGATGAAAGTTGCATAGTTGAAGAAGTCATCTATGATTTGACGATCCGACCAAGCTCCATACTCGTTGAACAAAGCAAGAGGCGTGTCTGGCAAAAGTTAGTTTCAACGCGGTACATCGCTCCAGATCACACCTTGACTGACCCCAGTGAAACAGTGTGATTGAAGGTGCCAAGCCATTCTCCAGCATGCTTGCGATAACATCGTCGTAGTGCTTGACTCCAGCTTCATTCACAGGGCCCTTGCCGAACGGAAAAATTCTTGGCCAGGCAATACTTATTGCCATCTTGTGGAAACCAAGAGCCGCGATTCTGGCGAAGTCCTGCTTGTACAGGTAATAGTGCTCAGCTCCAGTATCTGCAGTACTGTTGTCGGCTACCCAATTGGGGACTCTATGCATCAACAGATCCCAGATTGAAGGACCTCTGCCTTCGTCTGTGACCGCCCCCTATTGACACTTTTTAGTCTTCGTGTCTCAGACCTCGTCACCTGCTTTACGAACCTCGATCTGAAATGCCGAAGACGACATACCCCACTCGAAGTCCTCTGGGAGTGCAGCATCGGCCAGATCCCCAGGATAATAGCTTGGAACATATGGATGCATATACCCAGGTTGAGGAAATCTCGAAGGTTCCGGAGTCGGCGACACAGTGGTGCTCAGAAGTCCCGTCGCAACAGGCCCAATCTGATCCCACAGGAATGCAAGGCGCTCGTTCGAGAAGTCGGTCTGAGCTAACTGAGTACTCGCAAGCGTGGCGTTGTAACTGGTCGTGGAATAGCTTCCCGAAGTCTTCGTTGGATCGACAAATGACAAATTCGACGACTGTGCCTGGGCCAAAGCAGCCAGGCTGAAAACAGCCGCAACGGAGAACATCACGTCGTCAGCTCGCCGCAGTCAACGACCATTTTGACTTCCTTCTGCACCAGGACTCTTTATGTAGTGACCCGTCGCGGCTCGCATAGTGGAGCTGCAGGGGTTCAGATGTATGCACTCCTCATCGGCCGGCTGGATATAAGCGGGTCAATGCCTTCCGAGCGGATAATTGCACGACTTCAATGGTTTCTTACCGGATTCGAGGTCCGCAGCTCCTCCACACTCATTGCGTGATATATCTTGGGATTGTCATGTTGACATCAGTCGACCTGAGCACCTGCATCGAGCTATCGTCAGTTCCTGCATCAGCCAAGCTGAAGGCAGAAATCCAAATCAGATACTTACAGCCTGAGCTGCAGCAGCTGCTTACAATTACTACGATGATGCCCACCACATAAATGATCGTGTTGTTTCAAGCGTCCATTGCCCATGCTCTGGCCTCGTCTGTCTCAGTGTTCGCTCGCACTAGACAAATGCCTAGTGTCTTGGCTCAGGCTTGATCAGTCACCGTGGAGCGGACGGCGTGGAGGGGTAACTCGTTTTGTTCAAGAAGCTATATGGAGCATGATGTTCCTTTTTCAATTCGATCAATTGTTCTACCAAGTTGTTGTCGAAATGGAGCCTTACGACATCGTGCATTCAAGGTCTTGGTTCACAAGTTCAGCAGACAGCTACCTGGTGAGCTCCACAATTGCCCTCAAAACAATGTCTCTGACGGGACAAGACCCTACTTGCCAGAGAAGAGTACTGCTCGTTCTAGAAGTCCAAACCCTCAGCACTTCTTCCTACATTTCCCAGGCATGGATCCCTATTCATCACACGCTCCCAAATCCATCACGGTACCCTCCCACGCCCACCTCTCGGCAGCCCCAAGCTCTACTCTCTCGTCTCAGCCTTCTTCCTGCAAACGCCACTACTCCAGAAATCTCCCTTGTTCTTCTGATGCAAATAGGCTGCCAATGCGAACCAGACATAGTTCTCTGGAGAGAAGTTACTTTTCCAATCTGCCGGATTGGTAGACTGCAAAGTCTTTTCCTTAACAGGACTCGCAAGGTCGTAGAGAGCAAGAAGCATTGATTCTGCTGCACCAGCAACATTTGGAAGAGAAGCGACACTTCCATCAGGCTGGCGTTTCGATGTTGTGAATTGAGATTTAGATTGCCACCATCTTGGCACATCAAGTCAGCAAAGCCTCGACCTCCCAAGTCACAAAAATCACAGAGACGCAAAGAGACATACTTCTCAGGCATACTCCCAACACACCTATCCTCCCCATCCCTCACACATCTCGCCCGATGCACGACCGGATCAGGCGAAGTCCTCATCGTCCCCTGGAAAATCTCCGTCTGCAGATGAAATAACTCATGATACAACGTCAGCGCCCCAATCCCCATATCATCAAGCAGAGTCCCCTCATTCTGAGGCCTCGTATCCAGAAACTTCGTCCAAGCCGGTCTCCTCTCATGTCCCACAAACGACTTCGGACAAACAATAATTCGATAGACAAATTCCGAAGTCCACGCAAGTCCCGGATTAGTCTTCAATTTAATCTCCCTCGCAGGTCTCGTGATCCCATCAACGCCTGAGGTACATTCATGTGATCTCCCCTTCGAGTCCAAAGGGAAAGGAGCAGGTCCCTTGGCAGAATTCTGTACCATGACCGAATACTCCGCTTTCGAATAAGGAATATACGTCGTGCCCGGAATATCCGATCTGAATAGCCAATTATTCTGCAAGACCGCCTGTCGATGTGGATGATACATCAAAGATTCTTCCAACGTCATATAAGAATCCTGTTTCTTGAGAACATGATACCGATCCTCATTCTGCACGAGATCTGATCCAGTTTGCAAATCCATGAAATCGGAATCACAGAAGAGCCAAGGTCGTTGAGGAGGCGGAAGCTTATTATCCAGAATTTTCTGAACATTGCTGTACCATTCTGCGAGAATCATCAGTAGCCACCACCACAAAAAAACCCTCAAAGATCAAAACAGAATACAAGTTATAAGAAGAAAAGAAAAAGAAATTTCATACTCCTCGCATGCCCCAACTTTTCCGCCTCCAACCTTCCCTTCCCCAAAACCTCCACCTCCTCCACCTTGAAAACACCCTTCCTTTTCCTCTCCACCCCCGGCAAAATCCCAAAGAACCTCGTCGCTAATCTCCGATTCTCCTCGTCATTCTCATATCCTTCTTTCCACAACGCAAAACTCGCAGCAGAATTCAATTCATGTATGTACCTCCAACCGAGATTCAGAGCTTTGAGATCTTGGTCCGTGGCAGCAGGTTGATGGAATTTACTGCAGCTGCTTGTCCAGCGGTCGTCGATGAGGATGTTGAAGACGTCTTCGATGTGGGAGCCGGACCCGGAGGGGTTGCTGCCAGTTCTGATTTCGGTCTCGCAGTCGGAGGTGGATGAGGTGTCGCTGGTGGGTGTGGCGAAGGTTTGGGAGAGGAGGAGGAGGAGTAGGAGTAGGGTGAGGACGATTCGTTTCATCGTTGCAAGAAGCGTGTGGAGGACTGCTTTGCACAACGCAAGATGCTCAAATGCAATAAGAGACAAGTATCAGGAGCAGGGTCGACAAATACCGTGGTCAGCACACTTCGCCAACATGACCTCCCATCGGCACGAGAACAGGGTATCAATATCATAGTATAGGCATGTGACCATCTATCTCAGCGCCAAAAATTCCCACACTAGGAAGCAGCCACTCCAGCACCCCATCATCCTCTCAAAAGTCTCCAGGCTGACACGTCCTCTTCGAGATGCTGAACATATAATCCTTGTTCTGATAATGGTACGTGCCGATCTGGGTCCCATGCTTAAACAATGTACACAGCCCAGTGCGGCAGTTATAATTACCACCAAAACATCCTGTAATCCCAGTCGTTTCGTCACAAAGGTCGCGACATGCGGTCAAGCTGTCAAGTGCTCGTTCAATGATGGGTGCCGAATTGTTCACGTAAGTATCGAAATTTTCGAACGGATCAAAGGTGCAGTGGAATGGGCCTGGACCTGGGTTTGCGGGGATCGAGCACTCCTTCAAGGCAGGTGTACTTGGGTCTTCGCCTCCGGTGTCGCCGCCGCCATTGTCACCGCCGCCTGTTCGCAAAGTATCGTCAACAAGGTCTGCCTTCCCTAACAAGCAATTTGAGGAAGATCACTCACCCTCATCAACCTGAACATCAGCAGCCAGCACGTAATTCGTGAACTCCGACTGCTCGCCATGTGGCAGCAACGTCCATAAACCATCACTGTTTCTCGAATTGACGTCGTTCGTCCCGAGATTGCACATCAAAGGACATTTCCCATCCTGAGTGGGTTCAATCCTGCAAGACGGGACCTGGTAACCACCAGCATCTGCGAGCGCCATGATCTGCATGCCAGGGCCGTCATATGTTTGGCCAACGACACTGTATCCTTCAGCAGCACCATCGTCACTGGATGTCAAATCCGCCACCGAAAGCTTGTCACCAGTGAGTGAGAAGAGTGTGGGAGCATATTCGTCGTCAGATTGGTCCCAGTCGTACTGGACGTGGTAGAAGATCTCATCGGCGTCTGCTGGCCATTCCGCGAAGGCCATGTCTTGGTCGACAATGTAGAAGGCCGATGGAACGGCACTCGGAGCCAAGACCCAGCTGTTGGTGGTCGTGATAACGTTTGTAGTCGTTTTGGTTTCCCATTTGGTCATGGATCTGACCCTTGTCATGACAGTTGTGCGCACAGTCGTGAAAGTGGTAGTAGGTGTGGTGGTCGTAGTAGCCAGGATCTGTATGTCATCAGTGAGAGTCCTCTGATACATGAAGAGGAGCTGCTTACATTGCGAGTAGAGCTGATGGTTCTCGTGCTAGTCACGGCAGTCGAGCTCGTGCTAGTCACTGTGGTCGTCGAGACCGGGATAACGCAGTTGCAAGCAGCGACGGTCTGCGCTGAATTGGTAGCTGCCAGGCAAGCCGGCTTGACGGGAGTGGCCTGGCGTGGGAGTACGGGTGCTGCTACGTCGCGCTTCGCGTAAGCCATACGGGGTGGCCAGGGCTCGCCAGAACGGCGCTGCACTCGACCAGCAGAGACCACCGAGGTACCGCTAGGGATTGGTCCAGTAGCATCGTTTGCTGATAGCGCGTAATGGCTAAGGTCCCCTACTTCATGTCAGCTTTGTTTCCCGTGCTCATTGTTGGAATGACATACTAGTCTTCTTGAACAGGCAAAGGCCGGTGCTCGGAACGAATGTGATTGCGTGGCACTCCGGCACATCAGCTGCGCAATTTTCCAAACATTGCGAAAATGTGGCTGTGTTGAATTGCCGGAGCAAATCGTAATTCACTATGTGGTTACAATAGACTTGATATTCACCGCCGTTGTTGTTGAATTCGATTATATTAAGCTCGCTGCTAGGACAGCTCGAGAAAGTACCACTGACGATGGTTGGCGAGGCTGTGGGAACAGAAGGTTCCTCCCCTATCGGGCTTGGAGTGGATCCTGAAGGGCCAGAAGTTGTAGTCGTTGTCCCACTGCTTGGGTCTCCCTCGTCCGGAGATCCAGTATTCGCGGGATCGATAGCTGTGGCAGCTGGAGTATAGCCAGGACACGACTCAATCGTCCCGACGAGTTCCAAGGTCGACTCGATTGTTGAAGTTGTTGTACTCAAAAAGGTAGTCGTCTGTGTCGTCATTGAAGTCCGGACACTTTCAAACACCACTCAGCATATGACATCCACTACCATATCGTATGCACACACCTTGTGATTGTTGTTGAGACCCTTGCAGCAGTAATCGTGGAAGTTCCAGTGGTCGAGGTCAAGGTGGTCATGACTGTCCTGTGTGGATCGTTAGCTTGTGCCACACTAGGACAGCTTTTGGGAATCGCTATTACCTCCATTGAGTGCCTGTGGCTCGAACCAAATTGGTGGAAGTACCATGGCCACGAGACCTGCAGAAAGCGCTCGCAGCCGCCATCGAAGTGCCAGCCATACATGCTGAAGTGTGTGTTGTCCTACAAGAGGCAGACTGCGCTGCATTCAATTGGCGTGCTTGCAGGTCTGCCACAGGGTTGGCCAGAGCCAACCCGACAACACAAGAATACGCGAAGAGCCGCATTTTGGTTGCGCAAATATTTCGAGCAAGGAGATACACGAGCAAAGATTTTGACAGACCTGGGTATGGCTTCCCACTTATCTGCGGCGGAAAGCCACATGTTGGGCCAGTGAGTCGAAATGGGCGAGGCGTCTGCGCTCAGCAGAGCCCACTGCGCATCTCCAGTCCATCGAAGCATGGTACTGGCTTGAGAAGGCTTGCATTTGGGCGGAGTGGGACCAATGTCATCGTCAACAACACCGCTAGGCGTTCACAGCTTCAGTGTCGCGCACACCTAGTGCGTTCGAAAGCTTTCGGCCTCACCGCAGTTGGTCTTGAGGCTCATCGAGGCGTTGCAGAATCTGCCAGTCTTTAGCGAACGGCGTCAGAACCGCGACCCTCGTGGCGTCCACGTGCGTGCTGGTAGCGTATACCAAGAGAGTGTAAGTGCACTACGTCCACTTGCCGTATACGGAAATTAAGCAACCTGATCGACGCTATTCCCGCGAATCCAGTTACGATTTGCGGGCAGCATGCATCCAAGAAAGTCTTCTGTGGCGCATCAGAGCGGCCTATCTGGTTCATCGCGCGTACCGAGAGACACGGCGCTGGAATTGCCTACTCGGTGAGGTTGGTCATGCAAGCCAAGCATCTAAGAAAGTCCAAAGGCATCCAGGCTGCGTCCACGTGCAAAGCCCAACGCCATAGTCTCAAGCCATACGATGGCCCCACCAAAACCTTTGAACGCCATAGCGCATATAGGAGATGGGTCCAGTTGCGCAAAATGGACTGGCTCCACGCATGCATGGCCTGATGAAAACTGCCACGCGAGATGTAGCATATACTTGTGTGTGGTTGTTGTCATGCCATGCGAAGCACGGCTTTCGCGTTGGCCGCTTCCAAGTTGGTGCATGGTGCGATGCGAATCATCGTACACTCCAATTCTTCGCCGCGGTCCGACTTCGAGACACCAGTGTCTGACCTTGAGCTTGCTGCTGCTTGAGAGCTGTCGCGCTCAGCAGAGAGTGTGTGCTTTGTGAGCGAGCTCCGTTGGCAGCGGCTCGCTCAGCTTCCCTGACCGAGCATCTCGCGGCCAGAACAATGACGCCGCGTCTTTCGGTGGTCTTCGGCGCTGGCCTCAACAATGTACGGTGCCATGATGGAGACGCGAGCAACTCAATCCTTGCGCAGAACAGAAAGCAGCGAGTGTGAAGGTACAGAGGGAGAGTAAGAAAGAGAGAAGGTGGAGCTGGGGCCGAAGCTGTCCACCGATTTGCCAAGCCTCTCTTCGATTGCTCCTTCCTACACAACACGAAGTCACTCATGCGAAGGAAAGTGCTGGAGACACATTTTAAGAAGAGGTCCAGTGAGATGACTGGCAATTATAAACGTGGTATACATTTCGCAGTTCAGTGGAGCTGTCAGTGGCGTCCAATATCCTTCTCATCCAATCCGAATCATCTCATCCACTCTGCGTCCGGAACTCGTCTCCCTCATCTTCCTGTCCTCCTCTCCATTCAAATTTGACATGCTGTTTTCCCAGCTCACGCAATGCAGAATTTTGACATTTTTGGCAGAATGTCACTCGTCAACTATGCATGACAGATCGGGCAACATTTTAGCGTATCGACACATCTCTCCTCTGCCTGTCGCCCATGGTGTTCTTCGCCGCAAAGTACGAATGGTCCTCCTCGATGAGGACTTGTTGAAAGACGGAAAATTCAGAACTCCGGAACTCCACGCCAAATCCAATCGAGCGAAAATGCGATGAACAAGAAAGGCTTATGCTCGAAGCAAAACGCAGACAGCGTTCGCAGACTTCGGCGTGTCGATTACGCCCACTCTTCGACAACCACTCTCGGCCTCTCCAGAGTTTTCCTCTTGCCTTGCGCGGTCGTAGGTGTGGGCTTTCGTAGCCTCACTAGTTTCAGAAACAGCGCCTCGAGCGGCAACAAAACGTACCAGACCCGATTCAGCATGAACGACAGCGCGACGGAGAAGGTTGCAACCACAGCATCCATGTAGTAGTGATTCGCTGTGGCCACGATGATGGAGAGGACGAGCAGAGGGTATAGAATGCCGGCCAAGATCCAAATAAAGCTGAGGATAGGGCTCTTGCCTGTGCGGCGGCCGCGAAGCATGCTAGGGAGTCCAGAATGCCAGAGGAAAGTGCAGCCGATGGTAAAGGCGTAGGTGAAGTGGAGCGAAGGCATGGCGGCGAGTTGGTTGACGTTTGCGCCGCCGACCCAGACAGACTCGGCGTTGGACTGGCGCACAGTGTCTTTGAAGCCGAAAGATTCCGGAAGCAGTCGAGGAGGCATGCAGGGCCAGAAGGAGAAGATCATGAAGGCGGAGAAGTTACCCAGGGTCATTGTACGGCGAGCGAGAGCGAAGTGATCGTGGGAGGGGGCGGTGTAGTACCACCAGGAGAGGTATCTGGTAGTAGAGTTAGTGGATTGAAGATGCGGTTCCAAGAGATTGATATGATACTCACGCGACTGTTCCAGGAATATGGACAAGGGAGTAGAACTGATTGAACAGAGTCATGAAGCCCAGATGTCCATTCAAAAAGAAGCGCTGGAAGTCCACTTCAGAGATTGGAAAGAAAATCTTCGCCATAGTGTTGTGTTCCAAATTCAAGATCGCAATTCCATGCGATTGTGCCAACTCGGTTACCTCGTTATTGGCATTCCGATTGTACAACGCAGCTCCAATCTTTTTCGTCAAAGCATAAGCCAGAAAGTTCAGCGCCCAGTAGAACATCTCGACCAAGAAGGGGAAGCGTTGTAGGATTCTCGATGGGAAGTTCATGTTCGAGTCGGATTGCGAGACGAATGGGCTGTTGGCTAGCTCGATGCTGGGTTTTTGGCGACCTTCGGGTGAAGGGCTTCGACTCGACGTGGGTGTGGTCTCTTCGTACGAGGCATTCTTCATGAGCGATTCGGAGGACGAGTCGGGCCCTGGTATTATTGAGAAGTTGCGGTCGCGGTTCGCTATTAATGATACCAGCATGATGGTGACGACGAGCTGTAGTATAGTATTAGCATCCGGTCCTGTGCCAGCTATGCTGCAACCTTGGAGGAGTGCTGATCGTGCATACAAGAGGCTCGAAAAAGTGTCTCGCTTGCGATTGCGGTTTGCCCAGGTCGGGCATTGTGTTGTCCGGTGCGGCCATGGTGCCCTCAATCCTCTCTTGTCACTGCTGTATAGGATGTCTATTGCAGGGCCGTGTCTGTGTGAGGATGCACGAAGTGTAGTCGTGTTCCCGGAGTTCGTGCCGCACGCGTAGTCAAGGAGTAGCTCGAAGTTCGGCGCAAGCGGAAATGAGTGGAGGAGACGGCGGCGGTTCGGTGGATTGAGGAGGTGGTCTAGGCGGGTACACGGAAGAAGATGAGCATGATCCGGTGAGATGCAAGACAAGAATAGGATGTGCTGAAAGAGGAGAAGAAGTGGTATGAAAGGTGGACAGGAGACCGGGGCACGCGACAGCGACAGCGACAACAGAGCAGCGGGTGCGGCGCGCGGGCGACGGATGAAACTGCACAGACGGAGGCTTCAGTGAAAGGATGGAGCTGACTGCGCCTCACTCGAATAAACTCGCCGATGACATGGGATACTGTGCTCACTCATCGTATGCGTACTCATCGCCTTTCATCAACTTCTGCACAGCTGCATCGCGCATTCTCTGCACAGCACATGGTCCATTCTCGTGGTTACTGTCAAAGAAGCCTTGAGGCTTGGTGGAGTTTGGCTTGCATCGGGAGTTTGCCTGGGAGATGATGCATGTGGCTGCGGCTACACGCGACAGCGAATAGAACAGCAGACAGTGTTCACAAAACACATCGGATACCACCGTCTCATAAACATGGAACATGCTGACACCTATCCTCACACTCCGCCCTCTGCACTCTGCTGCTGAAGACAGCCCGTCAGCAATCGGCTGATCAAATACAGCGTCTCATCCAGAACCACGGTCTTCGTCACCGCTGTTCGCATCAGAAGCAATGCAGACCAACTTGGCATGCAAAGAAGCAAGTGGGCATGCCACCTGCGGCCGACGATTCCAGGATCTGCCCAAAACGGCCACGCGAAGGATCCCGCGTCTGCGCTTCTGCACAATTTCTGGGCACGAGCCGGCAAATAGGATGCACATTGCTCCGTTCTTACCTACTCACGTGCCTGCATCTGAAGAGTCGCATGCTGCCTGGTATGCCACCGCCCACGTTCCCACTGATGCGGGCATTGTTCTGGCGTTGCGGCCGAATTGATTAGTCGTGTCAGCCTGCATAGCAAATGCTATCGAGCAGTTCAGCAGCTCTGCCCTGAGTGGCATACCGAACCTAGATGTCACACCGCAAGCACGTAATTCCGCGTGGTCCACTTGCGGCCGCAAAGGAGAACACTTCTCCGCTCTGTTCGCATTCCTCGCACCCGTCAATACGAAGTACGAACCACTTGTTCGGAGCTCGGAGAATCTTGTTGCCGATACTCTGGTTCTGGGGCCAGCGACCTTAGACGACATCAGTGTCGCTTCCACTACAGCTCTGAAATACTCGAATAGTATCATCACCGCACTCGTATCCAGTCGAATACTCGGACATACAGACTTTGAATCAGTCGCCGCTGCCTTTTCCCGCAGCTTGGCACACCTATAAGGCCCACGGTAGGCAGCAGAACTGAAATGCAGCAACGAGCAGGAGCAGGAACCGTATTTCGTGTCTCGCATACTTCGATCGGTTGAACATGGACATGAGAATGTGGCTTGTGCGCAGTCACAGCGTTCTCGTGCTCCTGGACCGCGATTCACTTGCCCAGAACATGCTCAACAACCTTGGCCGCCCTTTCGACAATGAGCTCAAGATCCTCCCTAGTGCAATTGTACGCCGGAGCAAGCATAATCACATCGCCATTGACCCCATCGGCAACACCCCCGCCTGGCAATATCGAAATGCCAAATTCTTTCTGCAGACCAGTGGCGTGGATTCTCGCCGCGACCTTCTCGTGCGCAGGAAATGGCTCCATGGTGTTCTTATCCTTGACCAATTCAACCTGCACCACAGTTAGTGTCGACTGCGTCTCAGCGATATTGGCAACTTACACCCCACATAAATCCTCTACCCCGAATATCGCCAACATTCGGGTGCTCACCCAACCTCTCCCTCAACAGCCCCTCCAGAACTGGCGCCAAACCCCTCACATTCTCCAACAAATTCTCCTCCTCCACAACCTTCTGCACCTCCAAAGCCGCTGCACAAGCAACCGGATGCCCTTGATACGTCTGACTATGCACAAATGCCCCACTTCCCTTCTCCAGAGCCTGCACAACCTCTTTCTTCATCAACAGAGCCCCAATCGGCTCATATCCCGCCCCCAACCCCTTCGCCACTGTCTGCAAATCTGGCACAACACCATCCTCTTGCTCCCAAGCATGCAAAGTCCCTGTCCTTCCCATCCCAGACATGACCTCATCCAGCACGAACAAAATTCCAAACTTCTCACAGACGGCTTTCATTTTCTTCAAATACCCTTTACCAGGCGGCACAGCACCCAATGTAAGTCCCGACATCGTCTCCGCAACAAAAGCACAGACGGTCTCTGGCCCCATCCTCACAACTTCCTCTTCGAAACCCTTCACCAACTCATCAACATACTCCTCCTCCGTCATCCCATTCTTGATTCCTCGATAAGGATAAAATGGCTCAACATGTTTCACGTTCTCGCTAATCAGAATATCCTCGTAGATCGCTTTTCTGGCAACATGTCCGCCCACGGCCAAAGCTCCCAAGGTGTTGCCATGATAGCTCTGTTTCCTACTGATGAAATTCTTACGCTTTGTGGAAGGGCCTTCGAGTTCGATAAAATATTGTCGGCAGAGTTTCAGCGCAGCTTCAATGGCTTCCGTTCCGGAAGAGACAATGAAAGCGCGTGTGAGATGGCCATTCGTACTGGCGACCTATCATGATGACACGTGTAAGAATAATGCTTTGAAACAAAGAAGGAAAGGAGAACAGCCATATAGAATGAAATTCTGGTACTGTTCTTCCTCAAATTTTTTTCTGCTCTCTCTCTCTCTCTTTCTTTGAGAGCTATGCAGAACAAAACAATATACCAGAAAACAGATCCATCGCCTTGCTTTCACAAAAACGACACAAAAGATTGCGCAATGAACGAAGTGAAAAATTGATTGCATAATACTCACCAACCTCCTCCCCAATTCCTCTGCAACCCCCGTCGCGAAAAACGGACTATAGGCATACGCCACTCCAGTCTCCAATTGCTTGTTAATCGCAGCTTTAATTCGAGGATGGTTGTGGCCTAGACAAGCTACAGCTGCTCCGCCTGTAGCATCCAAGATCGAGTATCCCGAGTCGGTGTACAAGTAATTTCCATTGGCTAAGACGATCTTGGGTGGCGTAGAACGGAGAGAAGCATGGAGGATGGAAGAAGATTGTGGAGCGGAATTCGTTTCTTGTGCGGCGGCGGCTGCTTGAGCGGTGGTGCCGAGTTGGGTTGTTGTTGAGGTAGTAGGTGGGATGGGATCCTGTTGGGTAAGGGTTTCGGTGGTGGTGGTTGCGGACATTTTTGGATTCTTGTGCTGTTCGCAGTGTTATTTTGTGCGTTATTCTTGCTTTTCCTGTCGGTGAGATGCAACTTATAGCAATTGTCGTCGCCGAAATTTGAAGCTGTTCATATGTTGAAGTGTCTCGGGTGCGAGTGAGGTGTTGTATACCGACTCACTTCGGATCCGCTTGCTGCTTTCGGCAACTTCGAGCTGTCAGTGCGTTTGGAGAGGGGAGCTGCAGAGGGCTTTTCAGTCAATTGATTGGATTTCACTGACCCCGCTCTCCATGTGTACCTACACAAGATACGCACTTCTCGACATCAATGCCACGCCCTATGCGCGATTACAACAATTTATTGGCCGCTATTTGCCCTATCTATTAGCAGTAGGGCTACTATTCTGCCGTCCAGTTCCGTAAGCGAGCTTCGATGCTTGGCATGTTCTCGATTTCAGTTCTGCTGTGCCTGAGCACCGCTCGACCTCACGACCATCATTAATCATCCGGCGCAAACTGTGCGAAGTCCACCTTGCGCCAAGCTGAAGATATCATCTGCGGTTCGTCCATGGACCCCGTCGCCCTATGATGATTTCTTCGAATTCGAGCTCGTGGCTTGAGCCTTCTCCCTCAGCTCTGGACTGGTGTCGCCATGCTGCTCGAAATCGGCAGCCATGAGCGCAGCGCCACAGGTGTTCGTGAAGGTAAACAGAATACCAGCAAGAGGAACGAGCTCAAGCAGTACAGCAGGAAGACCGAATGCCGTATAGTAGCCTTTGCGCGCCTCGACGTACTTCTCCTGCTGGTTGGCGCTCATGCCTTTGAGCTGGAAGTATCGGGCGTGGAATGCTGGACCACGGTTACGAGCTTGAAGGGTGATGAAGATTGCTGTGCCAACCACGGGGATGAAGTTCAGAGGCAGAGAGATGAGGTAGCGCTGGAGATATGTTAGCGGAACGTGATCGCCAAGAAGTTTGCGCAGGCAAAACTTACGACCAATGCAGCAGGCGTGAATTTCTGGAACGGCTTCCTTGCCAGCTTTCCAAGTCTCTCGATCGCATCTCCGAAACCTGATGACTTGACCTGACGATCCTTCTCCACGATGGCAGTGTGACCGCGTGCGACCAAGGTACCATCAAAGGTATCGATCAATGACTCCTCAATCAGAAGGTTTCGTGCGAGAAACATGGTAAGGGTACTGGACTCGGACAGGACCAGTAGAACGGTCGTGACAACTGCCAGAGGGCCTGAAGTGAAGACCAAAACCGCAAGCTGTGGAAGGTACGTGAACAGGAACATGAAGACCGTGACGCCCATGCCGAGGCCCATCGTGGGAAGGAGGCGATTGAGGAACGGCTTCCATAGTGACTTGTGGGTCCAGAAGTAGAAGATGCCCTAAATTCTCGTTAGAGGGCGTTCATCAGGATTCGCTTTCGTGGTCTCTGTGATACCTTCAGTGGATAGAGGTAAGCTCCAGATCTCACTGCCTCATTGGCTTGTTTGGACGCAGCTGCGACTTCTTGCTTGGCTGTTTCCTTGAGCTTGTCGGCCATGATGACAATCTTTGCGATGCTATGGATCTGAGTGTCTATGAGCTGTCGGCGTTTGTTTGTGCAGCAGAAAAGACGACGTTTTGACATGAATGCAAGCAAGGAAGAACAGCAACAACGAAACAGTGACGCGCTCGTTAGTGACGTCATGCCAAGAACGTGCGTATGTGCAATAGCGCGATATGTCACATGTCTCGAGCCATATCATGTCGAAAGCGCTGCAAAAGCACGGAGACGAAGATTGTGTTTCACGATCTCTCGAAAATGATATCTGGGTAAGTTGGCTGGGTTCTCTGCCAGGAGTACCGCCTGCACGGAACGATTCGCAGAGCATCCTGTGCCTTACCCGTCTAAATCGCCCATGTTCACCACACGGCAATTCTCCTGGCAAGCCAAAGGATGCTTTAGTAATGAGTGGAGCCTATTGTCACTTACGATGACTCGCATGTGCCCTCGTGGTGTGTTGAACCGGTGGAAATCGCTGTCCACGGGATGCGCCCGACATTCTTCGATCATCTTCAGCAATTCCGCTAGCACGCAGGGGTCACAGCGCAGTTTGCGCGGGCTGTTCCAGGCCCATCTTGTCCGGTTCCAATAGGCAGTCTGTACTCCTTCTGTGGACTTTGGTTCGCTGTAAACGCGCATTGCGGCTGGTAGAGGGACACGTCCTCGCCCGTGAAATGCTCAAGAACCGACGGGATATGTACGAGCAATGCTTCCCTCGATATTACTTGCTCGTGATGCAGTAGCCTGGACGATCAGTCGGCAAGTTGTTCGTAAATACAACCTTGCCTCACTGCTGCCCGGTTTGCGACTCCACCTCCGATACAGCGTAGCGCAAGACAGCACAGGGCCGAGGGTGCTGCATGCTTAGTAGTCTTCAGCTGGCTGGCAGCGGCCCAGAGCGATTCCTCATTCGTGTTCTTTTCTGCTCAATGTCAAATTGTCAGTCTTGTGAGATTGCCCTGAGGTGAAGGATTCGGGAACAGTGGCCACTCCACTTCGTGTCTACGACTGCCAGAAGACTGATACGTGATGAGGTGGAGTTTGATGTATGGAAACAGGCGAAAGTTGAAGCTTCGTGAAAGGGGATTTTCGGGACGTCGCTTCCTCTACAGCTTACGCCAAGAAAAGGGAGATTCGATGAGAAGGCGCACCCATGCAAAGTCTAACCATCTCAACCTCACCTTTCCCGTTTCTGTCCTTCTCGTCCACTGCTCATTGCAGACAAATTGCTTCTGATATCATTGTGGACATGATACAGTACGACTTCGTCACCGGACATTTCCAAAGTGCGACACCGTCCGTCCGGCCTCGGATGCTGAACTCGCAGGGCGCTTTGCGAAGATCACCGCCCGCCAAGAAGTTGCAGTACAGTGTCACTTCATACCACGACTTTGTGTTATGAACTGATCAACTGATGGCTACTGTCCGCCCCTTTCAGCGACCGCCAGCACAGAGCTGAATAGCAGATCGAGCTGTGTTGGGTTGCCTAACAGTAGCGTGGAGATTGGCTCGAGTCGAGTCCCACGCTTCCTTCAGAGCAGCCACTGCTCCCAGCTCATCCTTGGCAGGATTCCAGACGAGGGCTGAAAACTCACAGGACAGCTTGAACGTTTCACGAGTGGCGACTTGCGTGGATTTCGACGTGTAACGCTCGCCCGCTATCGCTTCTGCCGACCGAAGCGGCTGCGTGCGTTCGCGATGCAGGATGATGCTTTTTGACGGCTTTACCCCTCAGCTTTGCCGGCTTTTCCCAGGACGGAGGCTTTGATCTTCTAGCAGCACGCCATGGTAAGTGGCTTCGGTCGACGGACTGTAGGCCCTAACAGGATGGCGCTGGACCTGCTGCTTGTAGGAGCGATCAGCACGGCTGACACTTGAAGATTATGGCCTGCCGTGAGTCAAAGTAGAGGACCGCGTAATAGCATCAACATGTGGCACGTTGCATGTGGATCGTCAGAGCGAGCTCGCAGCGCTCGTGGTGTGTGGGCTTGCTTGCAGCTGAAGGCATCAGAGATAGTGCCGACGGAGACGTACATATATTCCCCTCGCACCTCGATCACGTCAAATTTCTGCCGAGCACGTCAGTCTCTCTACAACCAATCATTGACTCCCTCACCACCTATTTTGAAGAAGTGAAGTCGAAAGAAGCGCAGCCACCATGTCCATAGGCGATGAAGCGACAGCCCGAAACGGTGCACAGCAGCAGCGCGGGCCTCGACGCTCTATGCTCATTACCATTCCGAGATCTTGCTCCAATCTGCTTGTAAGGATTTTGGCGCTTGACAAGCAAGAAAATGTCAAACATGGCGGTTACCATTTCCTTGGCGCCATGGTCCACCATGCGAATGAACACACCATCGACAATGCTCCCGAGACCTGGACCGACGAGCAGAAGATCGCGATCCACGAACTATTCGCAGGAAGCATCGCCAGCCTCGAGGAAGATACTCACTTCGACAACGACACCCAAGTAGCCTTCACGAAAGAACACTGCAACACATTCATCGAGCCGACAGCCATCTCCCGCTTCGTCAATGGGGAACCCAAGAATGGCGAGCCCAAAGCAGCTCATCTTCGCTGGTCAGTCCCTGGTTACGAATCCCTCTACTCAGAACTCAACGAAACTGTGATGCCGGATGCATACCTTCTCTCCTGGAGACCAGTCTTCCTGATCCGCCACCCAATTCGAGTCTTCGAATCTGCTCTTCGCAACATGACCAACGTATTCGAAGAATGCGCCGAAAGCTTAACCAAGAACTCCACCGACTCTTCCAAGAAAGCAACAATCGACTCCAACACAACATACAAATTCCATCGCTCACTCTACAACTTCTACGTCAGCCACGGCGTCCGACCCATCGTAGTCGATGCAGACGATATGCTAGTCAACCCGAAGGGCATTACACAGAAATTAGCTCTTCAGATCGGTCTCGATCCCGAGAGGCTACAATATGAGTGGAACCCAGCGAGCCCGGACGAACTGAAGCAGAAAGAGGTACATATGAGGATAATGCTAGGAAGCTTGGACGCGTCAAAGGGAATCACGACGGATAAGTTGGGTTCGACAGCTGGATCGCCGGAGGAGATGATGCCCGTCTGGACAGAGAAGTTCGGAGAGGCGAAGGCAACCGAGTTGAGGGACAAGGTCGAGAAGGCGATGCCCGATTACGAATACCTGTGCAAGAGGAGGATGATGGTATGATCGACTTTGATCTGGAATGCCTCGTTGTAATTCCTTCCGCCTGCTTTTGGTGCTCGCTTCAGCCATGATGTAGTAGTATGCAGGAATCATACTCATCAATACTTCACTCCAGAATTTGCCGACGAGCCGATGCCTGTCTACGGCACCATCGCCACTCTCTCCTGTGCGTTGTATCTTTTACGCAGCGTCGTATCGCTATGTGATTGTTATCTGTGTGTTTGTCTTTGGCGTATCGCATAAAACAACTTGTATCAGTAAATTTTCGGTCTCTGGCACAAATGGAATGATAGCCTTGCATAAACAAATATTCTTTCATCGATCGATATTCCAGTGTCACTGCAACATTAAAAATCCCACCCAGCCTGCAGCAATAACTCCGCCACGAGCTCGCACGTGGCAACGTATCAATTCGACCACTTCAACCAAGATCGTGAACTCTCTCGAATTTCTCCAAGTTTACACTTAGCGAGGCCAAGATGTCTTGTCGAAGATTGTGGCGTGCCAATAGCTATAAGAGGACCCAATAGCCTTCACTATTTCCAGAACGTGGTTTACCTCAATATCATGCCCTATGTCCATTCTCAAAGATCTGCAAAATTCTGAGCCTGGAGTGGTATAGCCGCCTGCGGACTCGTGTTTGATGTAGGTAGTAGTGCTGTAAACTATAGAATGTGGTTGAACGTACGCGGGGTCGAACAGACGATTGTCGCATGGATTGGGTAGAGGCGAAGCATACATATATCGTCTGCTCCCTGCGGGGAGTGTTGGAGAAGAAGAAGCAGATCGAGACTAACGAGCTTCAACCTAAGCCAAAAATCAAAAACATAATCATGAAGCTCAACATCATCTTCGCCCTCGCTGCTGCGATCGACCTCGTAAGCGCTCAAGGCTGCACAAATCCACGCTGCCGAGACAATGGGTGAGAAAAGCCTTTCCATGCATTTTGACGCCTTCTTTTATGGCACATTCGGATGACAATGCTGATATTTGTTCAATGCAGGCCATATTGCCAGGCAGTCTGCAGCGATTACTGCCAAGCGACATCGAACCAATTCAGCGGGGGAAGATGCGTTGCAGGCACACCTCCAGATGGTCCAAGGTTCTATTGCAGATGTAACAGGAGGTAGATGAGAACACAGGCGGAGGAGTCTTTTGAGACGACGAAGTGCAAGGTCTCTGCATTAAAGTGTCAGGTCAGCGTCGAAGCTCGTGGCTCATATATCTATCAGAAACAAGAAGGAGTGCAAAAGGTTCAAATCATGTCATGTTCTCACTTCGTTGGGCAAATCCGCGTCGCTCGTGTACATTATGTACAAGTTTTCTAAGCAGCAGCGAGCATAAGAGCGCCAAAGCCCAAGACTGCTGCTGGAACGCTTCCTTGATATAAACTTGCCGCCGCGGCGTTAGATGTCGCAGCAGCATCGCTCGTCGTAGCCGTCGCAGTCATTTCCGCCGCAGCACTGCTCACAACGGAGCTGAACTCTTCATCAGACCTGTCACAGAAGTCAGCCAACCCTTCTCGATCAGATACCAACTCAGTACTCGCCCATTCCTCCCCGCATCCAAAACTCTCACCAACTCCCTGAACCTCGGACTCCCCAATCCAGTAACGGCATCCCATCCTTCCGTCGTATCATACCCCCAAACCTTCTCCAACATACACCCCTGGGCCGCAGAACAAGCTCCCACATTCTCTCCTCCTTTCACAATATCCTTCAACCCCGTGCCGTTCAAATTATACAACCAAGGATTCAAAAATCCAAGCGGCGGTCTCCCATGAAAAGCCTCATAGTCATTCAAAAGACTTATGACCGCAGCCCATGTAGGCGTCGAAGCCGAAGTACCACCGATAGGTAACATAAACCCATCGACGAATGTCGGGTACTGTGTGCTGAAAGCCGCGACATCGGGATATCCTCTTCCAGTAGAATTGAATCCGGATTCGTTCTCGTATGTCTTCGGAACATACTGATCAATATAATCTTGCACTTGATTGGTCTGATACTGCGGTCTCGCAAACAAATTCGAGAAACCTCCTCCGCTGGCTGTGATTGCTACACTAGAAGCTATCGGAATCGTGCCATTGACAGCAGCTTCTTCATCTCCGATGTTGGTCGTGCCGCCTACAGCTGTTACCCAAGGACAGCTTGCTGGGAATTTTGGCTCGAGGATTGTTTTATGTTCGCCTCCGGCTTCTTGACCATTTGCACCGTTGTTTCCCGTCGAGAATAGAAGACTCACGCCTCGAGCTCCGATTTGTGCCATCATGAGGCAGAGTCTTCTGGCGTAGTCTGGATCGAAGAGATTCTCGTTTGCTGATTCTGTGATGCTGATGACAGATGGGACTGTCTCGTTGGAGAGGAGTTGTTGCAGGAACATGAAAAAGTTGTCGTAGGTTTGACCTATTTCTGGACCGAAGACTCCGCCGTAGTTGTAGAAGATCCCATTCTGGACTTCAGGATAGGCGAGGCCGAGGAGGGCTTGTGTTCCCAAAGATGTTTCAAATTTGGCGGCAATGCTGGGATCAGATACGCCGCCTGATCCCACGAGCTCGTAGGTTGCGCTGGCTTGAGCCGCAGCTGGATTGTATTCTCGCAAGTACGCTTGCAGGTCGGAGCCGTTGAAGGAGGCGCTTTCGGTTGCGTAGACTGCGAAAGTCGTGCGGTTTGGTTGGGCCGTGTGATTCAGTCCATCGAAGCTGATGTCGTAGACTCGGCGAATGCAGGTCGGAGTAGCCAGGCCATCGGCACCTCTGCAGTCCGTATTATTCTGTTGTCTCTTGAAGATGTGACCGGATCTTCTGAGCAGTTCCTTGGCGTGCTCCTGTTGCTTTGCATTTCCAGGCTGTGGGAAACTGGTTGTGGGCGTAACAAAGTCGATACAATCCGCAACAGCCTGTGGAAGATGATAGAGCGCTGCACGATTGATTTCCCTCAGACCATCCGAGAAGGTCGAGTACGTCGTGTTGAGCAGCTGCTCTGCTTGCTGTATCGTGGTGTCGATTTCGAAGATCCCGCCGAAGAGTGAAGCCTTGTCCAATAAGTCGTGCTCACGGAGCCATTCTTCGACTTCACGGATACTATCTGCTGCAGGTTCAGATAGCCGCGCTGCTTCGTCCGCTGAGACATGTTGCCGGAAGTTCGGACTGTCTGGATCTGATGCGAGCACGAGTTGTCGCTCTATCGCGTTTCCGTCGTCGGCGTGGCGGACAGCAATGTGAAGCTTGATCGAGTTGTCCTTCGGAGCCAGCGATCGACGCTCCCACCCATGATTACTTGGTGCCCTTTTCTGTACAATCGCACATGACACGTCCAGTACGAGAGTCGCTGCTGCCAGCAGCGTGACGCGTTGCATTTCGTGAGGTAGTCAGTGCTGTCGTGAAAGTGTAGTAGGAAACTGCGTCTCAAAGAGTACACGCGCTTACCATCCGGCTGCCACTGCGACAAATATGAAGCAGAGCGAGTCTACCAGAACAACATGTTGGAAGTCAGGTAATCATCAGCGAAGCATGGCCGCATCCTGCCACGAGCTGAGATCAGGTCGGCGGCGGGGGAAGGATCTGGTGTTGCTGAGCTAGGGTGTGATTGGTCGCAAGTCCTGAAGTCAAATCATTCCGCGAACGTGGCGGACAAGCATTGTGGAAGCAACTCCCTGGCGGCTGATGACTGTGATGATAGATTTTCCCGGAAGTGGTCTACGCACTTCACAGCGAGAACAGGGTTCTGTCATGGGATTGAAGCAGTCTGCTACTGCGATTCCAATTCTATGTTTACTCAAAAACAATGTCAACTCTATTCCAACTTCTTCCTGATAAAATGATATCTCGTCCACCCATCAATTTCATCCGTATACTCTTCCCTCACAAGCTCATACTTCCCAATCTTGGGCAGAACAACAGCCCAAATGAGCCAGTAAAGACCTCCTCCACCGATAATCGCCCAACCCACAATGCAGTGCAAATAATACGGCAAGGTCTCATAAATACTGTTGCCTTCCGTAGGTGGCACAAAAGGTGCAACGACAAGGTAAACATTGCTGAGGAAAAAGAATATCGCGACCGGAAGTGTAGCCTTGAACGGAGGGTTCCAGTCCCAGGCTTGTTTGTGCAAGTATAGCCAGATGAGACCGAGCGCGACGAAAGTGTTGACGATTGCCAGAGGGTAGCTGATGACGTTGAGGATGAAATTGTAAGCATCTCCAGGTGGAGGACCCATCATGATGATGACCGACACGAGCCAATGCTCGAAGAGACCAGCCAGAGGGGCGTTGAAAGGTCGGTTACTCGCCCAGAAGCGTGAGAATGGGAGAATGCCTTCTCGTCCGAGTTCTTGCACTAATCGGCCTTGGGAGAAGATGACAGATAGGACGTTGCCGAATGCTGAGAGGGCCACAAAGACAGACATGGCTCGTTCTGCTGATTCGCCGAACATGTTGCGGAAGAATGTGGCTGCTAAGATGCGCTTCGATGCGAGAATTTCGTCTTTGGGTACTGCGGCGAAGTAGGCGATGTTGACAAGCATGTAGAGAACGCCGACCAAGATGAGCGCCGTTGGAGCTGCGATCTTCAAGGTTCGGATTGGATTCTTCGTCTCGCTGAGGGCGTAATTGGCGTTGCTGTATCCGATGTAGCTCCAGATAACATTGTACAGAGCCGTGACGATTCCGTATGCAGATCCTGTCGTGCCCTCGAAAGCGTTGGTGAAGTTGCTTGGGCTTGGCTTTTCTGCCTTCATGGCACCACCAAGAGCCGCCCAGCCTGAGACTACGATGATTAGGATGATGATCAACTTGATCGTGCCGAGCAAGTTCTGCAGCCGCAGACCCCATTTGAGTGCCAGACCGTGAATCAAGAACGCAGATGTGATACAAGCCAGACCAACACCTCGCTGGTTCCATCGGTTGACCTCGACATTCGCAGCTGTAAGGATGTATTCGCCAAAAACAACCGAATTCGATCCTGCCCAACCGAGGAGAACCACATAGCCAGTGTAAAGACCAGTCGCGAGGAACTTCGGTTTCCGGAAGACGTGTTCGAGGTAGTTCTTCTCACCACCGTTCCTGCGATCTGTTAGTCACTGCCGCACAGTCCTAGCGTCTCAGAGCACCTACTTTGGGATTCCTGTTCCGAACTCCAGATAGACGGCCATACCAGCAGCTGCGATCAGCATACCAGCGAACCACATGAAAAGTGCCAGGCCAACGGAGCCAGTTTGCGACAGGATGCCAGAAGGGGTGGCGAAGATTCCTGTGCCGACCATACGGTTGAAAATTAGGAAGGCCGCGGAGACGACGCCGATCTGTCGTTTTGATTGTTGTGCGATGCCAGATTCATCGTCTGCTCAATATTAGTAGGGGACGATGCTGTAGAAATTCCATCATCACTCACGAGCTTCGCTGACAGTGCCATAAACCTTCTTTGCAGAGCGATCAATACTGCTGTCCTCCGCAACAGTAGCGGAGTCGTCGTCGTTCCGATGCCAATTGAGGATGCCCATCTTGACCTTTTTGCTGCTGGAAATCCAGGCCACTGGTATGCTGTAACACCACCAATCCTGGTGAAAGTCAACCAAGGAGTACTGCAAACTTAGTGGGCATACCGCTACCTTTTGTCTGAGAACAATTAAGTAGTCGCCATACCAGACATCGGTGGCATCATTGCAATCCTACGGAGAATTGACAGAATTATATGTCTCGGCAGGCACGAGCGCTCAACCATTTCGGTGGCGTCGACTCGGTTTTGCTACCAGGTGCGTGGAAGACAAGGGATTGAGGTCTAGTCTCGGCGTTCCATTGGATTGTTGGGTCGAGCACGCCATACAGAACTTTTTCTTGGCATCCAACGGGCCGTCGGAGATCTCGCGTCTGCCACGTGGTTTATTGTGGTGATGCGGCTACGCCGGCGAGATGTTCGCATGTCCAGACGGGGATAGAAATGGAGCACTTACTAGTATTGGAGAGACACTGCGTGGTAGGTTTTTGCACCTGGCATAGAGATGTTCGAAAGCGCTCGGTCCGATTCCAGTAGCCATAGGAATATGCCAAGCCAATACATGAGATCGAAAGGCAATTGTCTCACCTGCTGATCGCCAGACATGAGACTTATGCCGATGCTAAACGCAGGCGATGTCCCGTGGCTTGAGCTGGGGGCAAGAAGATGAGCGAATTGTTGCAGCGTGTGGTCCATCTGGCTTCACGATACCTGCCTCTTCAGCCCATTCGAAACCTTGTCCTCTCAAGGCGCAGTCACAACTTCGGCGTGACGAAGATATCTGGGCGTTTAGGCTGACTGAACAGTTGATCGCAATATGAGTTCGCTCCAGATTCACTCCTTTCTCTCCGGGCAAATCGGGTCAAATTGCCAAGCTGGAGATCGAGCATTTGATCTGCCTCGAACTCCGACCGGCCCAATCTGGGTCCGTACCTCCGAATGGATACCTTCCAGTAACTGATTAAATCGGACTCGTCCGAACAGGTATGACAGGCGACGAGAAGCTTCATGTGATCGGAGGATTTGCATGGGGCCATCGACACAATAACCTATCAGATATGTGAGTCAGCAGCCTGGGCAGTAAAAGCCGCTCAGCACAACATCGGAAAGACTTCTTGCGAGCTGCGGTCTGGAAGCGACGGCCGGTAGCGCTGCTTGCAACCAAATCATCTGATGCCTTCCGCGGACTGAACGACAAGCATACCACTGGGGCCGCGGCCGCAATTTGAAAACTGCGCTGGCGATTTGTGCTCAAAAGCGAATTGCTTGCTGCATAGTTGGGCCGCTGAATGGTGTTATTGGACAAGCTGCTGCGTTGTGCGGTGAACACCATCCTTTCATTGCGCCGGTAGCTTAGGCTTTGTCGCATACACGAGTATACCCTTGTGGTATGCATGGTATTTCCTCTTTACCCAGTCTTTGCGCACAGCAGCCATGAACACTTGTACTTCTTCCAACTTCCAGCCCAGTATTCTCGTAAATGGCGCTACCGTGAATCCTTCTAGGCCCTCAAGGTAGTTCAAGCAGCTGTACCGTCCTACCTCTTTCCACTTCGGGTCCTTGGGCCAGTCATTAGATGGTCTCTTGATGATTTCCGCGTGAACGTTCTCGAAGCCCAACTCTTCCAGTAATTCTCTGTACTGGTCCGCAGTGAGCGGTACCCTGCCCATCTTTCGAAATGCTTCGTTCAAATAATCACCCCATTGCATAATGGAACAATCTTCTGGTACTGAACCATCATCACAGAATGTCCCGAGCTCCATCTCTGCCAGCTCGAGGCTACCCCCGGGCTTTAGCGTGTTGAATACCCGCTTGTAGAATTCGGGAGGATCCGATATGTGGCCGACTAGAAAGCGATGGTGAATCATATCGAAGCGATCGTTGCCAAAAGTCCATTCGTTTTCGAAGTCGTCGATTTCGAATCGGCAGTTGGGCGGTACCCATGTCGGTTGTACCGGACTCAAATCAGTTCCAATGATTTGACATTCAGGGTACTGGTCTGCCATTTCCATGCCTATAGCAGCCAACAGAATGTCAGCATGTGTTTCGAATATTCAATGCGATCGGAACATGGCCTGAGGTCATCTAGACCCACAGAGTTGATCTGATCGCTGGCGAGGTTGGGAAAGAAGGGCTCTCTGGCAACTGCTTCACCTACACCATATTCCAGTGCCTGTGCCGATGTCTAGGATCTCCTTAGGTTCATCCACCAAAGGGCACCTGTGTAGCTTCCCGTCCAGCTGTAACTTCTGATTGTGGTGCTCCAAATCTTGCCGGTCAAGCTCTTGCTCATCGTTGGGAAAGAAGTACTTCCCAGCTTGATAGGCATGATATCGACGACCATTCTCGAATTGATATCTGGTGACTGCGCTGCTCATGGACGTGCTACTGCTTGCCACGGACTCTCGGTCACCGCCAAAGGTGCTATCATGATCGACTGCATCATCGGCTTCCATGCTTCCACCGGGGTGATCGTGTGCTGTACTGATGTGCGTCTGTGTCGAGGGAATCCTGCGTAGATGAAGACTTCTCCGATTCGTGACAGACCTCGTCACATATGCTGCGCTGCAGTGGGTCGCAGGGGCGCCGATGGTGTAGAATAAATGCTCGATGCCTTCCACCCCCGTCGTCACATGTTGGCGAATGTCTTCACACTTCCAATGACAGAAGCAGCCTTGCCGCGCCGATGCAAGCTGTCAATGGTCGAACTGGCGTGCGCACGAGGCCCATGCTGCGCTCGGCGGAGTCGTGGTCGTTCGTTCGCCCGCGTGAAAGCTTGCTCCAGAAGCCACCCACATCGCGTCTGGAAGCGAGGAAGTGTGCCGGAGTTAGTTAGTGTGCCAAGGGCGGTGCGCTCGATCGGAGGCGGTCGTTACCGTGGACAGAACACAGTCGATTTGACATATCGGAACCGCACCACGACTGCCAGAAATAGTCCGGAGCCAGCTGCGCTCGTCCGCCAGCCCGCGATGCGGAAGTGCATTTGTCAATGTTCGACACCCTTCACGGCCCAGACTCTTCACCAACAAGATACACAAAAATGCCAAGACTGTCGAGGACTGTCTGCCGAGTGCACCCCACTCGCTAGCCAGATGCTTCGCCAGCTGCAGACGTCTCCCCACGGTCTCTTCAAGGGCATTGCATTATTAATGCTTAAGGTGCCAGTACTTCTATCGGCTTTGCCAGCGAGGCCGATTCGTCTGCCAGGAGGACGCTTAATCGCGGTCATTTTCCCGCGAACGAGTCTCTGCCCCTTGCGAACGACAGTTGGCTGACTCCCCGTCGTCCCTTCAGCATGAGCCTGAGACCTCCTGCAAAGCTAGTGAACGGCCTTGCTAGCTGCATAGGCGAATGTGTGCCGCTGCGGCACAGATACTCCTTCGACTGAGGCGCGCAGTGGGAGGAGGGTCGCTGCCACGGCTGCTTCATGCCACTTCCTCCCATACGTGACTTCGATATACCTTGTGCATCGGAACTGCGCAACAGGGGAGTCTGCCAAAACACTTCCGATCCATACGCTATCCAGTGCCGAACCGGCACATTCCAGCTCTCTTACCGAAGGCCACCGCAACCACCACAATGGCGCAGATTCATGGTTGCCACTTGGTGGGTAGCGTCCCCCTCCCGGATACTGAAGCAGTATTCCGACAATGCCTTGCGGCTCTCCCAGGACGTCTGAAGCGGATTCCCGATGGCGAAACGGGCGTTCGGCACATGTTCACTACCTGGCAAGCCGAGGTGTTCAATGCATATCCTGCCATGAAGACCCGCTGGGTGAGCGACGGAGTCGTCAACGGACCCATCCAAAGTGACGAGTTTACACCTGAACAGATCGACGAAGGTATCAAAGCTATTGAAAGTACAACTTTGGAAACAGGTTATGACAAGGCTGCTCTTGAAAGCTATGCCGTCTTCAAGAAGCTCCGGGACGAAGGAGTGATTCCTAAGGGAGTTCGGCTGCAGGTCTGCATACCTACCCCGGCCAATACCATTTTCCCTTTTGTGCAGAAAGCGTTCCAGGCTCGGATCGAGCCGATTTATGAAGCTGCTCTGCTCCGCGCAATGCGGAATTTGCAGGACGCCATCCCGCATGAGGATCTGGCTATACAAATCGACGTCGCAGGAGATACCGCCTTTTGGGAAGCCACCAATCCTAACACTGTCGCCAAGGATAATGGGCTGGAATGGTTCAAGCATTGGTGGGAGGGTGATGTGAAGCAGTACCAGACTGATTACATCGTTCGTCTGATTGGCGCGGTGGACGAGGATGTTGAAGTTGGACTGCACAACTGCTATGGTAAATGATGCATGCTCATGTCCAGGAAATTGGCTGATAAGCATTGTTAGGTGATATTGAACACAGACATTGGCATGAACCAGCATCTCTCGCCGTTGTCGTGGAACGAGAGATCATGGTGACGAAAGCTGCGCCACGCAAGATAAACTGGACACATATGCCCGTGCCCAAATCCGCTGTCGAAAGACCTGAAGTCGGACTTGACAAATATCTGGCTCCACTGAATGATTTGCGCCCCCTGCTCGAGAGAGATGGGACGGAATTGTATCTGGGCGTTGTGCACGAGCATAAACCAGAGTTGACCAAACAGATGATTGCTGCTGTTGAGAAGGTATCGCCTGGGTTGAAATTTGGCGTTGGAACCGAGTGTGGAGGTGGTAGAATGACTTGGGGGCCATTTGAAGATGCGTTGAAGATCTCTGCGGATGTATCGAGTCCGGTATTGTGATGACTAGTTTTGACGATGTTGACGGCCGAGGGCATTGATCTCACATGCCAAAAAGAGATCTGATTTGTACATACGCGGGATACCGAAATGCATCACCGTTTTCCGTTAGATCTGCGTGTCATTTGTCCAGCCCAAAAGGCTCACTTTCACGTTCCCCAACTCTGGTGCCTGATCGTACTGGGATTGTTGCGTTCCTCATCGCAATCGACGCTGTGCTCTCATGTTTTCGAAATGGAATCGAAGGTCTTGGCGGGCCTGAGGCCTCAGGCACTCCAGAATTCGGCACATCACATCACCGCATTCGGACATACCGACAAAAAGATAAAATGTTTCGATGAGTGCACCACAACATGCAACACAACGACCGACCGAAGCCTGTGCATGATGTCCTGCAATGTTTGGTCGAAAGGTTGGTTGCGGGAGGCCCCAAAAACCTGGGCGCGCGCGCGCCAATGTCGAATTCCCGGCCCGAAGTCCACCAAAACCAAAATTCCACACTTTCATCGATACACAACGAAGACAACGAGGTATATACACCACGAAACGTGCAAAAAGGATGCCTCCAGGCTGGATTGAACAACCTAAAATAAGATGAGGAAGTGGAATGGAAAAGGCAAAAAGAATGCCTCCAGGCTGGATTGACTGGATTTGCTATTAGGTGATGATCGTTCGATGACGATTTACAGGCGGATGACTTACACAACCGACCTTTGCATAGGCTTGAGGTACAAGTGCAACGCTCTCTGGAAAGGATGTTAGTGAGAAATTCGGAAACTTTCGAAGCCGGAGCTTGAACTTACACCACTGAGCTATAGAGGCTTCGTATCTCGATGAGTAAGCATGATTTTGTTCCTAATATCATACTTTTTGTCAACCCTTGCTCCAAGAGCGGGCTCGACGTAGTTCCGTAGACATCGATGGCGTGGCGGTCGATCGATGCAAGTCGATACAGCGAGCCGGGACTCCGCGATGTCGACGATGATATTGACATTGAAGCGGCGACTATCAGCCACGGACGTAGCTGATAACGTGATGGTTGCTTGACGTTAAAATGTAGAATGTGCTCAGCGCATGGCTGTGATGTATCACGAAAGCTTTCGGGCTACCGAAGCGCCACGATAAAACAGAGCCGAACTGGACGATGATACTGGCAATCAGGACTCATCTTCGCAATGATGCCTGTCCTTCCAGTATTCTTGTGCAAACGATAGTTCTTCGATTCGAAATGGAACTCCATGCAATGAGCAGTTGAAAGAAATTCGCAAAACCTTGAGTCGATTACGAGGATACACATTCGCAATCGAGTATTTGCATCAGCAGGATAGCCTTCATGTTGAGAATCATGTAGCGCAAATGTGTTGATGTTTTTGTTTCGTCGCAAACGGTTGGCGATTGCGATTGCGCCTGGAGGACATTGCCTCAGGCACGGCTTCCACATCCCACTTCAACATGACCCGCACTTGCTCATGCGCAACAACCTCGAATACTAAACAATCCAAACACACTGCTCAACATGTCCGACGCCGATCTCGACGCGATCAGACAAGCTCGTCTGCAACAACTTCAGCAGTCACAAGGCGGTGGTGGTGGCGGTCCTTCCGCAGGCGGCAGTTCAGAAGAAGACTCACAAAAGTACATTCCTCCACTCAACATCACTCTCTGACTTCGCCCGCTGACCTACTTCGCCTAGACGCGCTGCAGCCGAGCAAAAACAATCCATCCTCTCACAAATCCTCGAACCTTTCGCCGCCGATCGCCTGAACCGGATTCGAATGGTCAATGCACAACGCGCCGAAGACGTCGAGAACCGCCTTATTATGCTTGCGAGAAGTGGGCAATTGAGGCAGAGAGTCACAGAGGAGCAGTTGAAGGATATTCTGGGTGCCGTGGCGAAGCAGCAGGAAGAGCAAGGTGGCGGTTCAGGTGGTGTGGGCAAAGTTGTGGTGCAGAGACGGAAGGGTGGATGGGATGATGATGATTTGGATGATTTGTTGAATGAGGACTGATTATGGATACGGCCAAGGTGGTGAGGGGGTTTGAAGTTGCATAAGCCAGCGAGTGGCTTTTACGATTCTCCAGCCAGAGGCGGGAAAACGTGTTGGAGTGTGAGCATGCGGCAAGACTTCGCACGCACGAGGAGATGGGAGCCGAGCGCGCCTGCCACATAAAGATTCCTGTCCGAGGCACCGTCGACAAATATCGCAGCACCACGAGCAAAGATCACGAAGATGGAAACGTTGAAACGCACGCAACGACGACCGAACCGATACCAACAGGGTCGATGTTCTCTATTCGGGTTTGAGAAAGGCATCCAGCGCCTGCTCAATTTGCTCCCACCGAACATTCAGCCAGAATACTGCACCCGCGTCAGCACTTCCCTTTTCCGGCTCTAGCTTCGCCAACTCTGCAAGTTTCTCCCTCGCCTGTCCACGATACCCTTCCAACAGTGGTCTCAGCCACTCCTTCACTTTACCGCTTTGATCGCTCGTCATATCTTCGCCGTTGAGCATGAAATATTCCCACTCGTTGGCCGTGAGCAGTTCCGCCCGTACAGCGACTTGAGTTCTGAAGCAAATTTCGGGCTGGACACGATGTGATGAAGCGGGGAACAAGGTGTAGGAGCCTGAGTATCCGACGTCTTGAAGCTGGGACTTTGTCGTGTGAGAGAGCCTGGCGTCAATAATGTGATCGAGGCGAACATCATCGTCTGAGGGTGCATCTGGTGGAGACGAATTCACGAAGCCGTAATGCACGAGGAGCTTATCATTGGGATGGGCACCGTATGTGGCGAGAATCTCGGTGTTGGGTTCTGAGGATGTGTACCATCAGTACGTGATTTAGTTCACGGATGACCTGAAGATGGAACGTATCGCTCACCTATACCTGATCCCCTGGACTGACTTCGCATCGCGTACGAAATGAAAACAACGGAGACGAAAAGGAGAAGCTGGTACTCACCATAATCTCTATCAGCAGTAACCTCATAGCCCTTCGGCGTTTGCCTCACGTTGACACCCGTCCCAATTGAACCGTGATTCATGTAATCAATAAAAGGGCACAACACCATGAAGCCAGGCTTCGCTCCTGGAGGCTTAAAATGAAAACTTCGACTATTGACGATCGCCCAATAGTACTTGAAGTCTCGTTCTTTCCAATCCGGATGTAAGCGCAGCATAGATTTGAAGTCCCGATCATAGTCCTCTCGCATCCTTTCAAGTGGCTGCTGTACCGAAGGTGGGAGGTGAGAAGCTAATTTCTTGGACCAGAATAATGGCATGCTGCTTTCGAAGTCCGCTCGGGTTGGCCAAGTCGATTGCCAGAGGTGGTACGAAGACGAAGAGTCTTGACAGGCGGACATTATACTTATTGCTAGCTGCGCTTGGGGTGAGGCGCTTTCAGTCTGCGATTTGGATTTGGTGTTTGTGGCGAGAGGCTTGAACATGGCTTTTTCGGGGACGAAAATGATCTGTGAGTCCTTTTCGATCGGAGCTGTGGTGATGAGGCCGACGCCACGGCCGGGGATGCCTGTTGGAGTAACGGAATTGATCTGGACGCCGCGAGATTCGGCCCATGATGTGAAAAGTGTATGCTTGTTGTCTTCTGGAGAAGGTGATGATGCAGGCTGTGCTTGCTGAGTGGATGACGTCCGGCGCCGCTTTTTGGCTGGCGCCATGATGGACCAGTTGAGTGTAGATTACCAACGAGCGAGTGTGAAGCCAAGAATAGCAATTTGGGTACAAGAATGTTCTCGTGATTGTGTTCAAGTCGTGCATGCACAATTGAGAGGCAGCAGCTGCTCATCCTTGCTGCCTCGTCTCGAGGTACCAGAATTTCCATCACCCAAACCCAACCCACGCGACAACAACCGCGACTTTGCCATTCCACTCACAATAGCCCTCAAAACCGCCGCCGAAATGGAGTCAATACAACCTCAGATCGAAGATCTAATCACGAACATCGAAGACCTCGAAACCGCGCTTCAACCCATCATCAAAACCGCCCTCAGCGCAACCACCTCGAAACTTCCTCTCCTCGACAAAGCGAAGCTCTACGTCCTTGCCACATACGCTATCGAGTCAATACTCTTCTCCTACCTCCGCCTCAATGGCGTCGACGCAAAGTCACATCCGATCTTCCAGGAACTCACGCGCGTGAAAGAATACTTCAACAAGATCAAGACCGCTGAAGAGGCCGGCGTGGGGAGTAAGAACAAACTCGACAAAGATGCGGCAGGGAGGTTCATCAAGGCGGGTTTGAGCGGGAATGATCGGTATGACATCGAGAGGAAAGCGAGACAGGACAAGGAGAGGGCAGGCGCGAAGAGGAAGTTGGAAAATATTGCCGTTGGAACTCATACGAGATTTGATGGGGCGGCGAAGAGAATCCGGAGTCAAGAGGGGGAGACGGTGGGAGTGGTGAAGGCGAGTGATTTGGAGGAGAGCGATGCGACGGGGCAGGAGTCGAAGGAGGGTACACCGGTGCCTGTGAGGTCGAGGAAGGTGAAGAAGAGGAAGTCGAACAAGGGTTAGCAGCACGTCCATGCGACCATGCTCTAAGGAATTACGCAGCATGCGTAAGATGAAATGACACCTATTATTTCTCTAGAGAGCGACTCCTCAAGGAGCGGGAATGTCAGAACGGAGGGGGAGTACAGAGAGCAGCAGCCAAGGTGAGTGCGATAAGCTATTCGCACCAGCTTCTCTCGAAAGTACGGCATAAAAGCTTATGTTCGTTGAGTTCGATGAATAGTAACCGCGAACGTGGCGGCCTCGAAGCTCAAAAAGCGACCTGGCGGGCGCAGTCGACGCCACGGCAGCACTGATGCGGGACAACGCTGCTTGTTTACCTCAGCAAGGCTGTACCGTTTCTCCACTGCCACACGACCACCGAGAAGCATAATTTCCAGATTCGACTGGCCATTCCTAGCACTGACACATCTTGTGTGACCTCCACGATTCCCAGTCGTGCGCATACCACGCTGCCAACTTCAAGCTCACCATACGGTCCGCGGTTCGCTTCTCCGGATGTGGTTGCTCGATGTGAAGTCCAGAAAGCTGGTCTTATTTCTCGACGACCGGCAAGTGGTCGGGAAGTATGCCATACTATCCCACACGTGGGACGAGGATGAAGTGACTTTCGCGGATATACACAAACCGGATGCGCTGCTCATGAAGGGCTACAAGAAAATCGAATATACCTGCCGCCAAGCCGAGAAAGATGGTCTTGCGTACGCATGGGTTGACACGTGCTGCATCAACAAAGACAGTAGCGCTGAGCTGTCAGAGTCCATAAACTCTATGTTTCGCTGGTACCAGAATTCGGCTGTGTGTTATGTGTACGTGGTCGACGTATCTCTTTTAGAGCCTCTGCAGCGTTATCCTCCAAGCATTTCAACGAAATTTTCATCGCCCTTTCTGGCCGACCTCTTTCGCCACTGTCGCTGGGTAACGAGAGGTTGGACACTTCAAGAAATGCTTGCCCCCGAATCACTGGCTGTGTTCGACTGCGACTGGCATTTGGTCGGTACGTTGCGTAAGCGCGATCCGGATGCGAGGATCGCTGAAGTGCTTTCCACACTCACAGGAGTTGACTTACAGCTGCTCAAGGGCGAAGCCTTGCTCGACGAGTACCCTATTGCGGAGCGAATTTCGTGGGCTTCGGGCCGAGCAACCACGCGTGTCGAAGACACTGCTTATTCTCTACTGGGACTACTTCGAGTCAGCATGCCCCTACTATATGGGGAAGGGACGAAGGCATTCTTACGGCTGCAGGAGGAAGTCCTTCGATCTACGACGGATCGATCCGTTCTACTCTGGGGGCCTCACACACTCGAACAAACTCACATGCTCTTTGCACCCGACATATCGTGTTTCAAAGGAGGTCATTACGACTGGAGAAGGGTGCGCAGCGTGGCAGACAGTGACAACATTCTTACGAACCGTGGTTTGCGAACTACCTTGAGCTGCATGCAACTCCCATCAAGCGATCACGTTATGGCGAGCCCCTGTGACTTGGATCCTGCTCTGTTGGATCCGCGCACTGTGATAATGTTGCAACGTGTAAGTCCACTGGAGGGTCAGAACGCTGCAGGGAGGTTCCGAATTCCTGTTTTCGAGGTCATTCGTACTATTGAGCCGCGCACTAGGCGTCAAGATTTGACTTGGACCGGACAGAGCTGGGCCCAACAAGAGCTGGTGCTTCTACGTGAGGCTCAAGATTTCATATACCATCTCGATATCGACCACGGACTCGAAGCTGCGCCCGTAGACGTACGAACAATTAGACCGAGTCCTACACAGATGCGATGTCAGAGACCGATCAAGGCTATCCGTGTCAATGGTCTGAAGACGAACTCAAGGCATGAATTCGAGCTTGGGCCGCGTTCAGCAGTCAAGAATGAGTCTACAGACTGGGTAAAAGATGAGTTTTCAGTGGCCGGCCAGAAGCAGGAGGTTGTTCGAGGTGCTCTCTGGACCAGGCAACACAGACATCTTTCAACCGCGTGCCCCCTTCCGCCTGGTCACTCCATCCTGCGTATCTGGTACTCCGAGCTCAATCTCTCGACGCAGGCTATCTACGAGCAAAGCCTACCTACTCCAATCTGTCTGGAAAGATTGTTGATAATGGCTATGGACCTCATGGATCATGGTGTGTGGGAACCTGGCCTCGTGCGCGATCGTCTTATATGGCGGATCGAGAGAATTCGACGCGAGACTGTTCTGAATCGAGATCGAGCGCATTACGAAGGATATGAACGACTTTGGCGTCGCATGTCAAAGAGGCCGTAACCTCTAGAGATGAGTGATGCTGCCGTGTGACGGAGTAAACCACTGTGAGAAAACGTTCACGTATTCGGCATTAGAGGTCCTGCAGTGTTCAATCACAGTCGAACAGCTGAATTGATGAGAAGTATTCCGAACCAAAATCTCTCTTGCTTGTGACGCGAGCTGTCGCTAAGCTTGTTCACTTTTATCGTTGCCTGACGGCGGCAGCGATTTTCTAGTAATGTGAATCTCTGGGGGATCATCGACTAGCCTCCTTCGATTTTCAGCAAGGTCTGGCAAAGTATACTTGACGCACTAAGCTCTCGCCTCCTCCAACAAAGTTGGCATCGATTCGGCAATGCAGATGTGTTTTCGATCACATTAAGTCAATTGCACTATTCGTTTATCAAATCTGGCTCATTTTCTGCTTTGTCGATACCCTCTAACGCCTGCTTCAAGCCCGAACCGAGATGCCCGCGTGGGAAACGTTGTTTCGGAGTCTTCAGAGAAAAGAGACCAGATTGTCCTGCTTCAGAATTTGCATGCGCCAGTACAGTGTTTCGAAAACTCCTAGGACCTTCTTCAAAAACCACAGTACTGTGCCTGTTGGTGCCTTTCGCGATGAGATTCTCACCAAACGGCAATGCATTCGATCTCGCGATGCCAATGATCTGGATCGCTCACAACGAGTACTTCGAATGACCCCTTCGATGTCCCACTCGCATCCTGTACGGTCGCGGCAAAGATTTGACAAATACTATCGCGGCGAAGAACAGCAGGACTACGCCAAGCGAGAGGTATAAGACCGTCCCTGTGGCCCCGGAGAAGAATTTGAGAACCGTTTCTGAAGAGGGCGTTCCGACACGGTAGAGGTCTTTTAGAAACTCGGTGACGGATTGTTGGGGGTGCGCATCTTGTCGTTGATGTTGCGAGAGAGACTGGAGAGGTTTGCCTTTCTGCGGAGAAGGAGATTTCAGGCTCGCGGCTCTTTGGTCCGTTTCTGTTGGATCTGGTTTGGGAAGTGGTTGGGTGTTGCCGAAGTCGTCGATCCAGAGGTCTACTGATTCGGAGTTGTCTGAGGAGGAGCTGGAGGAGATTCTTTGTTTGCGGTGGACTTTGAGTGATATTGACAGCGATAGTGTGTCTTCATCGCTGGAATCGTGAGCCCGCTGTGGACGATTTTCTGTCACGGCATCGAGCCCGATGGCCACGGTATTTGATGCCGCGTATATTGTACTGGAAAGTGCGGATGCACATATGAAAAGGATCGTAGTGGTTCGCATTGTCGTTGAAATCGCGGGTAAGATTCAGCGAATGCTGTCGGCTGATGTGCTTGGTTGATGGGACGAAATATGTGATTCAGGAGTCGCTGTGCAGAGAGCAAAGTACTTCTATGGAGGTAGTGACGAACAAATGCCTCGAAGACGGGATTGCTCCGCAAACCTTACTATAGTCGTGGTCAGCTAGCTCACTAGTCCGTGGGAAACGCGGCGTTCTCGCGCGGAGTCAATTTCAAGTAAGCGTCGTTCACAATGTAGGGCTGCGCAGCATGCGATGCTTATATCGATCTCAGCTTGCGAATGACCTCTCTCGACACTGAATGTTTTTACCTTCGGTTTCCCAGGCCAGGATGAAACTGTATGACTGTGGCGGAAACCTCTCCAGTGCAGCATCCTGTTTCCGTTCGCACGAATCGTTCAAAATGTCAATTACCCTCATGCGCCACAGCTGCGAATCGTACTCAAATCTTGGGAACGCCACGACCTACAATACGAGCTACTATGATCAAGCCTCACATGTGTTGCTAAAACTGGACATAAGTTCAGCCACCGAAATTTGAGACTAGGAGAAGAATAGCTCCGAGATGACAAGAACTAGAGTCTCGACGTAAAGTATTGCGGTCTGAATAAAAAGCTCAATGGAGGCGGTGGTACGTACAAGCGCGTGAGACGCTGAAACCTGAGTGTCGGCAAAACAAGACGCGTTTGCACAGCTTAGCGCAAATAGAGTTTGAGTGTTGTTGATCCTTCGAGCAGGGGAAATGATTTTGACGTGACCCCTTCAATGATGCCGTACAATAGATTGGCCGCGACTATTTCCTCAGCTCGTGTTCATCAAGCTCTTGCTATTCGCAGAAGAAGGGTCGGCCTCTTCCGTGATGGTGCTGGCTAAGCGCGAATACAGTATCGCCGATTATCCTCGGTAAATGTCAGACTAGCTTTCACCCAAACGGACGGGAGTTAAACTTTTGGGCGTCGCATCCGAACATCATCTTCAGTTCATCAGTATACTTCGACATCAAATTTTGCATTCGGTGAAAGTGAGCAGTTCCACACTAAGCCCCTAGATAATACGAACATACTGCCCTTCAGCTCCAAGTTCCATTTGCAGGCCCGAAATATCCTGCTGTGGGCATCGGCTTCCATGCTTCTCCTCTACCGTCGGCTGTGTTGAGGAACACAGTGTTTCCCCACCAGTCGGGAAACGAGTATCCTATTCTCAGGTCAGTTTGTACGTCAATTGAGATGTATAAGAGTGTTATACCTCGGTAGCTGACAGCAAAGAAAATGATGATGCCAGCAAAAGCCGTTCCGAAGTCCAAAGCTGCGGCCAGGATATAGTTGTACTTAGCCCACCAGGCAAAGGCCTTCCTCTTGATGTAGTAATTGAAGATGAAATTCACCAATGCGAATGAAGAGAAATTTATACCGGTAGCCGGTGGGACGTTCCATGTTCCGACAAAGATGAGTGGCCAATTCACTTTTCGAATCCAGTCTTTCTTAGTATACTTCCAGGCCGCCCAGGTGATAATAGGTACCAGAGCACCTATCCAGAAGAAATGGAGCAGAGCTGTAGATCTTGCCAACACTGTAAAGTCGTCCGGGTCCAACTAAGCCCCAAATTACGGAAGAGCTGAAAACTGTCCGGCCGTTTGGACAAGTGAATGAGTCGGGTTGATCCGAGGAACAAATGTCCTTGATGTTGCCAAGCATCCAGAGGGTGACCCCAGTTTGTGTCAGACTGCCGAGTATTGTTGCGTAACCTTGTGCCCAAAAGACTGTCCTCGGGGCAATCTTGAAGTAGTGGCCAAGTTTCTGATCTTGAGCGAAAAAGATACCCTGGCTAACAACATCCGTTGACAGGATCTTGAACATCATATTTGCCAGTGGCTTGCCTTGAAACATGTAACCGCCGATGAACTCAGAGAGGACGTTCAATTGATTGGCATCAACGTTTGTAATACCTTGAATGATACCACATGGGATCATGTAAATTGCCGGGATGAGCAGAGCCAAGAAGACGCCGTAGACAGGCAGTTTTGTGTCGTATATCTCGACGAGCACGATTGATAGTGCAGTGAAGATGACCAACAGGACGACATTCCACCACCAGGGCACCTTCCTGTAGGCACGCATGAGACGACCATGAATGTCAAGCTTCTGTCTGCCTCGAAGTGTCGCATAGATGTCGCTGCCATTCCAAAGGTAGACGTGGACCAGAACAGCTGTGATGCTGGCAAAGGAAAGACCGTAGACGAAGGCGAATGTAGCGCTGAGATATGGAGGCGAGTATTGAGCGTATGCAACAGGATCCAGAGTTCCTGCTGCTGTCAGCACCTTGGAAACATCGTAGTCTGCGCCAGTTCGGTCGTAAACATCGGCAGTCATCATTGGAAGGTATGCTGTAAACCAGGTATTGGTGTAGTAGATCCCTGGCACCACGATCCAGTAGAAGAAAGCGAATCCAGCAAAGACGTTCAGTGCTGCCCAACTCGGAGACAGAAGAGGGTTCGTGTTGTATGCAATCTGTGACCAGTCAAAGGTGATTGGACTAAGGCCCAGCCCTGTCTGGAAACCGAAGAGCTGGTTCACCACGACGTTATTTGGTGCAATCCAGCAGACCCAAGTGAAGTAAGACAGTGCGACAAACATGAGTCCAGGAAACCAATACCAGACAAAAGCACACGCCATGACAACCATGAAGAATCTTATTCGGGAGATCTTCCAGCCATTGGCCACCACATTAGCACTGCTGTGCAAAGAGTTGAGCAAAGCGCAATTGCCGAGTACTCCAGGCCAGATGATGTTCGCAGGTTCGACAAGCCATTGTCGGCACAGTCCAGCAACTCCAAATCCCAGCACTTGACAGCATAAAACGCTCAAAATGCTGAAGCTGGGTGAGATGTCGAAATTGTAGAATTTCATCGCTGCCTGGATCATATTGCTTGCGTCCGCTCCGCCTGCAAAGCCGATCGTGACATTGGACATTATAACGATGCTACTTCATCAGCCCAGTTCGGTTTCCGTATCAATCGAGCAAGACTTACACTACATGCTCCTTGATGTTGAAATGATGATCCGGATTGATTCTCCACTCGCCAAAAAATGGCAACTGAACAGACATGATCGGCAGGATTTTCGCCAATGCCACACCCATTGGATAAGCGAGCAGCTCTGCCACGATCGAGACGATGTGGACAGCAGGATATCGCAGTGAGAAGAATTGGTTGACCCCAGCTCCTATGAGCACCCAAAAAGTGCCCAGAATCCACATGCGAAGTGTGTTGACCGGGATCGCGGGATCATCTGTTTCTGGCACGACAGCTCGCTGGCGAAGTTAGCCACTGAACCGCAAGAATATCGAGACAAGCTTGACTGACAACTTCCGGATAAGGTGATGTATCTCCATCGATGTCTTTGATCTCCTTATCGTGAAGTACATCGTTGAGATCAACTTCGATTTCTGTGAGGTGGCCTTGCGATACGTCAATAGGCTGTACATCAGCCTGAGCTTCATGTTTCGCTGGTGAACCGAGCTCCTCGTCCGATGGCGTTGGCTTCGCTGAGTGGTCTTCGAGCGCATTCAGCTGCACCCCATCAGTATTCTGACGATGTATCGTCCACGGTCTCCGAAAGCGATTCATGGCTATTAGCTGTAGCTTAGGAAACCGCTAGAGAAGCGTCCATAAGCATCATGAAGAATTGGCAGGCCAGCGCAATGACATGCAGCTTATCATGTCTTCTCGATGCTTGTGTGATGCCTTATCTCCTGTAGGCGAGGGTGGCCGCCCACCTATCTCTGTTGGCCGATGCCAAGCCGCATGGGTGAGCCGTGGTGGGCTTTTCCTGCTCGCCGCTTGATCATGGTTCAGACTTCTACGACAATCGAATTAGATGGTACTGTTTCGAAGCAAAGATTCATGCAGCAGCTTTGGCGCCATCTCCGTGGTGCGCATGAAATAGCTCTCGACGAAGGAGATGGCCGCGTGATGGATCCGGACAAGAAACGCCAACAGACCGCCTGAGGCTCACGACAGAAGCCGACAGTGACATAACACCTGCCCTCACCGGTGGATATACGGTGATGAGCTGATGAGCGGGATCCGCGTTCAAGAGTAGAGTTGGAGAAGAGGAAGAAGGACCAAAGTTTGAAAAAGAAAGCGGAAAGTTCAGCACGGATGCGCCAAGACACCACTATATTTACAACCAGAATCTACCGGATCTATCTCTACGACAATCCAAGAAACACTTATACATGAGGGAAACAGTGAGAATCTCTTTGCCGAGATCCTTGCTTTGGCTTGAAATATTGACAGACACGAACCTGACAAGATCTACACCCGGCAAAGTGTCCCATCTTGCAAGTCATATCGCCACCCATCACTTCCAACTCCGCTCAGTACGTACAAACTCTCAGTAGGATCGTACTTCTTCTTGACTTCCAGAAGCCTGTCGTAATTCTCCCCATAAAAGTCCGCCTTGAAGTTCTTGCTGTAAGGATTTCCCTCGTTCATGTACGATCCCGAGGTTGGAGCCCACTCGTGCCAGAGGCACTCCTTGTTTTCATCGATCCACGAAGCAGTCTGCTCAAGAAAGTCTTGCGGGCTCGTATACTCGTCCACGGCCCCCGATGCCCCGCCGACGTAGAAGTGCAGGTATGCGGATCTCCAAGCGGGATGAAGAGCGCCCCAAGCGTCAGTAGGCGCATTGATAACACCAGGTCCACCAGATAGACCGACTGTGGCGAAGGTTCCTGCAGTCGAGTTCTGTGCTGCGACGCCTCGTTGAATGTACTGACGAAGTTCGTCCCGCGGCACTTCGACTAGCTCTTTACGTCCAAGCAGGCGGCTGGTCATGACACTTCCTCCGCCGGCTACGTTTGAGCCAGATATGCTGCCATAGAAAGACGAATAATTCATTGTCGACGCCTGGTACTGGATTGTGAGGTTTGCATCGCCGCTTTCGGACCTCAGTTGATCGACCACAGGATTAATGAGATCATCCATCTGGGCTGCAGTCATTCCGATGGCCCATAGCGCCTGAGTGACCGCAATTCCGGAGGAGACATTTGTGGCAGCTGGATTGAACTTGCTTGCGGTCTCGCCTACCGCAAGTGTCATGGCGCCTGCAATGCCAGCATCCATGAGGTCCGGGAGTAAGCTTAAGTGCAGCGCTACAGCGTCCCAGGATGCATTCGCAGCGCTTTCGCCTTGAGGGGCAATCGAAAGTGTGCCAAAAGCCACTGCCTCTGGCTCTAGATGATGCTTGATAACAAATTCGGTGACGATTCCATATTGGCCCCCTCCGCCACCTCGAATGGCCCAGAATAAATCGTGATTCTGCACCAAGTTCGTGGTCAAGATTTCTCCCGTGGTCGTAACGACAGTAGCTTGGAGGACTTGCTGCGCACCGAGACCGTATGTTGGAGCGAGGGGTCCGTGTCCGCCTCCTTGAATATAGCCGCCAGGCCCAACACTTCCATCTTGTCCCGTGGTAACAACCCGTCCTTGCGACAACGCGGATTTCAAGATGTCAGACCATTCCAGTCCGCTTCCAATGACAAAGACGTCCTCGGTTGTATTGGTTCCCGGAACCTGCCAAATGGTGTCTCTGCGCAGCTGGCGAAGATGGTGCGTCCAGATAGATAATGCGTATGCGCCGCTCGATCTGCAGAGGATGTTAGCGATCTATAGATGTAATTTGGTTCAGTGCTACGTGCCTGCCGTTTAGATCATGCCCTGTTCCTTTGACAACGATCCGGATGTTACGCTCTGCTGCCCATGCTGCCGCCGTAGCAACCTGCTCATTCGTGGTTGCGTTCACGATATAGGAAGGCAGTCCTCCTAAACGACAGCCAGCAGACTCTCGGTAGCCATCAGCTCCCGGCGGTATGCAAGAATTGTTGGCGAACAGCGGCGAGCCGATCGACTCAGGAAGTGAAGCATGAAAGATCCCTGAAGTCCAGTTCGAAATGGTGACATTGCAATCAAATGGTGATCCAAAGGGGTTGCCAGCATAACAAGAAGAAGGTGCAGGCGTTGTGCTGAGTAGTGCTCCGTTGATGGACTTGTTCAATGTCTGCCACTCGTCCAGACTTGGCCAATTGTTGTCCATGGGCGTAGTCTTGCATCGTGCAGCTAACGCACCTCCAACAAAGGTTTGGAACAGCATAGCCCGTACTGTCGGTGATAACATGATTGCGGTGAAGAGCGCTTGAGGGTTCAATCTCCAGGGGCACGCACAACGCTGCTCTTTTATCTATTTCTCAGGAGTCGATCCAACAGGCAGCCATTTGAGACCGTTCCACCACGGCACGTACTACCGACTACCGGCACATTCCCCTCTCATTTCGGAGGTCGATAACCTCATCAGCTGAAGGCGCGGCATCATGTGCGTCTGTTGAATCCGAGATAGGACGAAGAATCTCGGTTTGATCGCTATTCGTGCAGGGAATAGGCTCGGATCTGGACGCCAAGACCTTGCTCGTATTCGCTCAGCCCTGCGAATGCGAAATCTTGTTGGAGAAAGCATGCCTCGAGGTTCGAGTCGCGTATTGTACGTCTGCGTCAACACTTTTTCGCGCCACGTTGCCCTGATATGATGTTCTTCGGTCTAGCTCAGCCTCAAGGATGCGAGCAGCTGGCGGCGGGACCTGACGCCGAATTCGCGTCTGGTCTTTGGTGACATTTGTTTTGGAAGGTCTCTTGCTCCGGTCTGGTCACCGTCCCGGAAGCGTTTCGATCGCGACATGCCGGCGGTGAAGTGCTAAAGCCGGCCGTTCAGACGAAATAAATGCGATCATGACCAAGCTGCGACCTCATGAGCCGACCCGCTGGTTTCCAGCTGATATCAGTTTTGTTCAGGTGTCTGCTCTGCTGGCTGACAGTCCACGCCGGCGATCGCAGAATATAATGACACAAAGGTATCGGCCAGGCCCACTGGTAGAATGCTTGCCGGGAATTCTTTGATGACGATCTGATGAAATATGCAGAGATGCGTTCGAATCTGGATCGCAAAACCACGAGCTGCAAGAACGGTTTGGCCCAGGGCGGACTTGCCTAATGGGGTCATCCGCTCTTCCACGTAGTCCGATGGAACACAGCAGAAGCACCTGGCGCGACAATGATCTGACATCTTCTTAGACTGTTCAAGCTCGGAACGACTTATCTGGCGTGCAAAGGCCTTGAGGATTAAATCTCCAGGAAGCAATACAAGTCGCCACAATGACGGGCAGCCAAATTCCACCAAAAAGACTGGCTATCGCAGTCGTTGGGCTTGGCCGAATAGGACGACAACATGCATTGAATGCTTTGCACTATGTACCTCGTACTGAGCTGCTATGTGCATGCTCGCCCATGGACGCCGATCACGAATGGGCAGATCAAAACTTGGTACCATACGGTGTCAAGATCTACCGAAACTTTGACGACATGCTTCAGCATCAAGGCCTGGAAGCGTTGTTGGTCGCAAGCACGACTGTTGTTCACTATGAGCATGCCATTGCTGGAATCGAGAAAGGACTCCACATTCTTGTCGAGAAGCCATTGGCGATGAACTCCGAGCAAAGCCGAAAGATCTTAGAAAAGGCCAAGCAGCAACAATACGCACACTTGAAAGTCATGACTGCTTTCTCCCGACGGTTTGACGCTTCGTATCAGAACGCTGTGACAGCAATCCAACAAGGTCGCATTGGTACGCCTGCGATGATACGTTGTGATAACAGAGACAAGTACGACCGATCCGAATTCTACATGCGATATATCATGGCAAATCCTGGAATCTTCATCGACACCGGTGTCCACGACATTGATCTCACTTTCAACTTTCTTGGCTCTGGAGCACGACCAAAATCTTGCCATGCAGTTGGTACGATAGCACTTCACAAAGAGCTCGCGCAAATCCAGGATGTCGATAATGCTGTCGGAACTGTAGAGTGGTATGCTTCGCAGCCCGGAGACATTGCCCCGATATCGTACTATACAATATCGAGGATATCTCGACCAGGCTTCGACAACCCGACTGAAATCATTGGAAGTGAAGGGACATTGAAGATCAATTTGCATCCAAGGAGGGACTTGATCGAGGTAGCTGATAAGAATGGTATCGGGAACGGAGTCATGCCAGATTTCTACGAGAGGTACGAAAAGGCTTTCGTCACGGAGCTCAGTGTGTTTGCGGATGCCGTGCTTGATGACAGGCCACTGCCATACGAGCTGGATGTAGCAGTCAGAGGCATGGAGATAGCGGAAGCACTACAAGAGAGTCTCCGGTCCGGAAAGAAGATCGAGTGGGATGAAAATAGTGAGCGCAGGCACTAATACCGAAAAGTTGCGGAAATTTGATGCCGTGAGCGTGGAGCAATGATGATGAGCATTGGTAGAACGAGACCACAACGACGTGCTCTTGTAGCACGCGAAACTGGTTGGCTCTTCGAATCTCATTGTTAGGTGGCGTGAATGTTGTACTTCGCTGGAAGTACGGCCACAGATTGGCAAGACGATCGCTCTCGTCTTGTACCAGATCTGCCCACATGTCGTAGGCTCCAGTGCACGATCGATGGAAGATCATGAGATTCAAGGCGGAAGACCCACCAAGGCATCTATATGAATATCAGCAACGCGTATCGCAATGACCCCGACGTGAGCAGGACCTGCCACGAGCATAGTGCATCCGCCTGAAGCCATTGCCCCATTGAGGTTCTGTAGCGAATCCCCAGTCGACAGTAGGTATTTGATCGAGCTCGCTCCAGCCGACACCAAAGAATGCGCCCGCCGGCGTGGTGCCCAGCACTGGCTTGCCGATCTCATAGAAAACCCCAGCCTCGATGAGCGCGACAGAGAAACCTGCTTGTGCCAGTCTCACTGCTATCGGAGCCCAGCGGTGCCTCCCCCGACGACGACATAGTCGAAAGTCTGCTCTTCCCCAATGGCACACTCAATGGTACCTAGCAAGCCTTGCACAAGTCCTTCACCTGAGGCTGCTTCTTCGACGGTTTCAAGTAGAGGAGAGACAATGCAGCTACCAGGGAGGCTTTGAGCGTTGATACTGTCGAGGACTGGTGTGGTCGAGGTTGAGAGCAGTCCCAACGCAGAATCGAGAACGTTCCCGATCTGACGACGCCACACTGCAAACGGCAATGAGGAAGCAAATGGTAATAGCGTGAAAGTGGGCCGCAGCCATTGAAGGAGAATCATCCTCGACAAGAACGAAACGAGAGGCGGTAAAGACTGTGGTAACGTTCGCAAAGCAAGCGGGAGTTGCACTTCGGAGCAGAACCGGGTTCAACATGCATAGCAGCCATTCCGGAGACGCTCTTGCAGCATGCCGTGGCGATTGCAGGTTGAGCAAATGCCCTTATCCATGCAAACCACGACCGGGACCGTAAAGAGCAGGCACGCAAATGAGCTGAATTCCCTGGCGACGTCTGGCTTCTTGCCCGGCGCAAGCGGCGATAGGCTGACATTCCACGCTCACCCTCTCGGTCCAGGGGAGTCATGTGTTGGTCAAATGGCAGCAGGGGCGCAACCGATGACCTCCTCGAGAGCGCATGCAATTCAACTCAGGTCTCAGAGACCTCGAGACCAGTACCATGCGCACGGAGGTGAATTCAATCGATGCTCTGACCACAGTCCGTCAGAAGTCTCGAGGACCTCCGTAGTCGCGCTCGAGCGAGCCTGCGAACAGATAGCCTTAATTTGATGGGTGCGTCCGAGAGAAAGAGGCAATTGGAAGGGCCCCGAATGCCGCAAGAAAATAGCAGGAAGCGAAGGGTCGATCCAAGGAACGGAATCCATTTCGCATCATGTACTGTTAGAATGACTGACTCAATCAGGCAGTGCCGGTTGCGATCGATTTAAGGCGAAGGGATCGCAGACCTCGAGCCGAATGAGGGTGTTGCTAGGAAGTCAGGGGAGAACTGTCAAACAATAAAGTCAAGCTTGCCGAATCATTCGCAAACTCGTCGCCTTGCCTGGGTGTTTGGTAAGGAAATTTGAATATTCGCTACAGCCCATCGAGCGGGCGGCGTGTGCATTCGACGAGCCGACTTAGTTATTGCTAAAGCCTCTCTCCAGCTGGTCTGAATGATGTGTGGACTCCCAATGGCGTGATGCGATTGTGAAAGTAGTGTCGGTCGTCTTGTGCTCGGTGATGCGCGACTGCCCATGGAAGTGGCTCTCCAAGGAGAAAGGCTTTGAGAACGAGGCAGGGGCACTTGACCACCAACCTTGCAGGAATGCACAACTCGACGATTGCTTGCCAAGAGCGAGTATGAGTGCTCCCCGTCAAGTATCTGAGGTATCAAATGTCATGAGAGGCTGGCGACCTAAGATAAGTGGTCCGGCATTCTAGGTGTGGTCAGTGTCAACACGAATCACGAGTGCTACCGATGATGCTGCACCGTCCGAACGACACACAATCCAGAACGGCGCGTGCTGATCATCGTGTCATTAGACGAGCGTGTCTTCTCGTCCGTCACTGGACACCCACCTTCCTGGATCAACGACGAACATATCAATCAAACGCACTGGCCAAAGAGTGCAATGCACCTTTGAACACTAGCAACTGCGGCCGAAAAGAGGTCAACTCCAAGCCCCAAAACAAACCACGAAACACGACTCATCAGCTCCAACCCAGTCGACTATACCTGGGAAAAGCAGTTGCAAAGACTGGTTACCGAAAACAGGAAACCCAAATCTACGCAACCAAGGGCAAACCCTAAAGCCCTTCCCTACTGAATGTCAACTTTCCTATTCGGGAGACCGGCCCCGAACCGGGATCTCATCTCTCAGGCTCCGGATGACACTGCGGTGGGTGTCCGATATGCCGAGCCCGAGTTTTCCTCATATTCGGTCCCCGATGCCGAACAGAACTTTACTCACTTCACATGAGTAGCATTCGTGCGGCGGTGAAGAAAAAGCTTCTCATTCTTTACGGATCCTGGGATAGATTGAAGGAGGTCTTGTCCATAGCCGCACAGAGAACTCGGGGCTCTGGAATGGTAAGTGCACCATTGCTGATCGGTAGCAGAGACTTCAATTGCATTTACCTATGGTGTCACCTAACCGAACAATCACCTCCTTCTCAATCCGCTCACCCCGCGAGCGAATCCATCATTTACAAAGCATTCACAACAGCCGTATACGCCGCCTTAGGCTGATAACTCCCATCAAACAACAGCGGGCTATCTCCACTCCTCCAAGAATCCTTATCACTAACCCCCCAACTCGTAATCCCCACACACTTACTAACATTCAAGCAAGCTTTCGCAACCGTAACATAATCTTCAGCCTTCGCTTGTTTGATATCCAGCTCCGTGATTGCTACCTCTGGAGCCGCAGAAGCGAGGAGTTCCAATGCGGCTTGGACACCAGCTGCAGAACCGAAACCAGAGGCGGAGAGGTGAGATTGGGAACCGATACCGTCGATGGGGATTCCTTGAGAACGCCATTGTTTAACTTTGGAGACGAGGCCGGTGGTTTTGGCGTAGGTGGAGGAGTCGAGGTTGTAGTCGTTGATGTAGAGTTTTGCGGCGGGGTCCTAATCATAATCGTCAGTCAAGCTCTGGAAGTTAAGATATCGGGAAGGGCATTTGACGTACAGCTTTCCTCGCCGCCTCAAATGCAATCTTGACAAAATCCTCTCCTAAGACATCTGAGAAGACCGACTGTCGCAATTTTCCATCTTCGGCGAAAATCTCGTTCACGACATCGTATTGGAAAATCTGGCCTTTGTAGCGGGTCATGATGGTTGTGATGTGGTTTTGAATGACTTGGGTTAAAGTGTTACGGTCTTTGATGTCTTTGACCCATTGTGGGAGTTGAGAATGCCAAACGAGAGTATGGCCGCGAATTTTCTTGTTGTTGGTTTTGGCAAACTTGACGAGGGCGTCGGCGCCGGTGAAGGTGAATTGGTTGCGGGAGGCTAATTGCACCCATTGTCAGCAAGCGCGATTTGGGATGACAAGGAGGAGGCAGGGAAAGGAACGTACGCTCTGTGGCATCCCATTTCATGGAGTTCTCGGCTGTGAGTTGGCCGAATTGCGCTTTGACGATGTTGGCGTTTTGGGTGTTGCTGACTGTGGTTTCAGAAGCGTCAGCTCGATCAACTCAACATCGGAGACTGGCTTGAATGAGACTAACGAGTTCCTGAATCGGCACATGTACCCCAGTACTGCTTTCCCTTCGCAACAAACTTCGCATTCAAGTTGGTCGATTGTCTTGCATCGAGCTCTGCTGGAACAGGAGAAGCAAATGCCGAGCCAGCGGCAAGCAAAGAAACGATGATAGATTGAATCGAAGGCATGGTTGCGTAAAGGACCTGAGGCCTGGCCTGGTACTAGAGAATGGAAAGGAGAGTAGTGCGATTGTAAACATCTTCACAGCAGAAACATGGCCCAACTTATACCATTCTTCCCAAGCCATACCATACAGTCTTGTCGCTTGCTTGCTGGCAGACAAGATTTCACGAAGCCATCAATCTGTGACAACAAAGTGCCCATACGAGTTGTGTTCGGCTATAGCCTCTTTGGTGGAGAACTCGCAAGCGAGCATGTTGATCAAGTAGAGTGAAGATAGATTGACGCCGAGTTTCAGGCTGAATGTGATAATAGGCTTGGCGAGCGCGTTCAGATGTTCCAGAATGGTCGGTTGGCGCTACGCAGTATCTTGTACAAACGTTTCATTCAGGCAGAATGGATCTGATGGGTGTCTTCATCTGGTTGTTCTTTAGTCTGATGTTTCGTAAACATGCTTCCATGCGGAGGAATTGGTCTTGGCTTGTACTGTATATATTGCCTTGCTGAAGTTGGTGGGTCTTTTGATGATCACACTGGAGCGCTAAGTGTCGCTATTGCCATTTCGGGCAGGGGCGGTATGTCGATGCGCCCCAAAAGGCAAACGGGTTTCCACGTGGTGCTTGGTTCTGGAAGCTTATGTAGAAGTCCTTCCTCGGCTGGAAAAATGTGGACTTGGCCTGGTAGATGAAACATCCAGTACCGTGAGCACGAACGCCTTGATTCGAGATCGCCTCAGATATGCACCGCTACCGATGGCTCTCAAAGTCCCGAGTCGTGAGCGGTGAGGTCGTGCTTGCACATATTCTGGAGTGTCGCGCAAAAGATGAGCCCAGTGAGTCGAGGGGCTGATGGACCAGAGGAGAGGACTGATGTAAAACGTCGCACGTCCAGCGTGTTTATCTTTTCGGTTATCTCATACATACGGACACGCCTGCCTTTACACATTAAATCTGTCTCGAATCGAAAGCGAAAAGGAAGTCCCAAACTGTACACTAGTCAGAACAAAACATCCTTCTGAGAGAACCTTCCCCAGAAAGCGAAAAACAAAATCAGTGACAGACTCCCCACCGCTCTGGGGAAGTAGGCCGTCTAGGTCTATTATGCCACACCGTCCGTCAATCGTCCTTTCGCTTCTTTCCAAAAAGAGATATCAACCATCTGGTGTTGTCGCCGACTTCTCATGTCTCATCTTTGCCTTTTCCTGCCCCGCAATGCGATGAAATGGTGATGGTCACTCAGCCCGCGATGAGAACCCACAACAAAAAGAAAATCATCAAGACACCAAACATCTTCGCGATCAGCCAGCGGTTGCCTTGCACGCGACTCCAGTACTTCATCAATTCTCGTTGTGCACCTTCGACATTATCCACGACATCATCGGTATTTGCGTCAATGCGCTGGATCTGCTCGGCTTGTTCCGAGACCATTTGCGCGAGTTGGCCGAAGATGCCACCGAGTTCGTTGATTGTACGTTCGATGGCTTCGATAGCCTCACCTCGTTGTTGAATGTAGCTGTTGGATGACGAGCCTTCTTCCATTAGTTGTAATTGTTGTTGAGAGGCTTGCATTGGCGCTCCCGTGCCAGAATATAATGCTGATCCTCCAGAAGGCTCCAAAGAGAGGACATCTTGGCCTTGACTCGAAGGGCCTGTTTGTCCGGGTTTGGGACTTCGCCCTCGACTGGGTGTCTGGTATAAAGGAGAATCGGTCCTCCCTGGTTCTAGTCTTTCTTGCGCGGCACTTGATCTCCCCACCTCGCCAACAAAATTCTCCTGTCGACTTCGGCTGGCCTGGATATTCTTGGTGCGCACCTCGAGGACCTCTTTGAAGTTGACAGCCACATCCGCGACTCGCCCTTGAAGCAGCATGACCACATTCTTGTTGTGTTCACCCTCCTGCTGCGCACCCGAAGCCTGTCCATTCTGTGTTCTTTGCAATTGCTGTAGGCTTCCAATCTGCTGGTTCAGACCTGCCAGATCTTGCTTGATGACATATGTGAGTTCGGCAATTTCCACGGGTCTGTCATCGAAGAGTGTTTTTCGTTTCGCCAGCTCACCCAATCTCTGCAGCTTGCCCATGGTGGCGCTGATGCCTCGGCCAATGGCGGCGGCGTTCCGCGCAAACTCGCTGCGCTGCGCTCGAGTCGGTGGTGTTGCAGTGCCATTGTGTTGGGATATCAGTGGTTGGGACTGTGCGCCGAGGGGTTGTTTTCGCTGGCGGGCTGTCGATTTCTGTGCCTGTTGGAGGATGGAGCGGAATTCGGGGGTACGGTCTTGGATGGAGGCGTGTGAGGCCATGGTGAGCATGATCTGGGTGGTGTCGGAGGTGGTCGGCAGGAGGTGGCCAGATGGCCGGGTTGGGTCTGTTCGAGCGCGGTCTTTGTTGTCGCGAGCGGACTGTGGAAGCGGGGCGGAGGTGGCGGGCGGTACGTGGGAGGCGACAGTATCTCAGTCGGGATGCGGAAGGGTAGTGAGGACAGATTTCTTTTTGGTGGTGCAGCAGACGTGCATAAAGGATGCAGGGAGGAGATAGAAGGCGCGACGAAGGTCTGCGAACACGTGCGCCAAGAGAACGCGATGTTCTACTTTGCGACGACTACGGCTATATCTATGTACCAAAGATGCCTGACGGTGGTTCCGGGTATCACGGGCGTCTCTGCGTCTGATTGACGCGAAGGTATGTCCAGCAGATAGCATGTCGACGAATGCAGACGTGTGTGAAGAGGGCGTCGTCATCGGGCACAGCGCAGCGGTACAGGCGCATGTCTCGGCTTGCATGTCCCTGCCAGCCGCTGCCAACTTGTGAACAACACCACCCCATCTCATTCCCGCCCTCTCGTGGCCATAATATCTAATACAGCATCTGGTGGAAGCGTGTGGGTGACTGCGCGACCATCGTGACGCGCATTGTACCTCGCCACCGCCGTTGGCCGTTGGTTGTCCGCGGAGCTGGAAACAGCAGCGCTGCGCCTCGACATCGACGCGGAGCTTCACCCATCTCCCCCTGCATAGTCGACACGACACCTCGGCCATGATCTCTTGATAGCTTCACGACTCCCGCTAAACATGGCCAACAACGGGACTCCCACCACGTCCGGCGGGCCGCTGTCCTTCAAGACCGTCCCAGGAAGGCATAGGACGCAGAAATGGAACACGGCTCCAAAGAACACATACGATGGAGACGATTGGGGAGATTATGACCCGTATGATGAGTATGGGGGCGGGTATGAGGACCCAGAACCTCCGCTTCCCACACAATCATCGGCTTTGCCTACACAGAAACTTCGCAAACACAGCTTCGACCGGGGAGACGATGGCGCGCGATCCGTCTCCGCTCCTTTTCCTGCACAGCAACAAGCGCCAGTGACTGCGAGTCCCATAGATGGAGGAAGCAGCGGTTTCCCTCGCAGCAGATCACGACCGCGCGACTTCACGAACCCCGACCAGGCACCAGCACCGCTCAACGCGTCGAGAGAGGCCGTCCCTGCTCCACCAGGTTTCTTCCCGCCGCGAAAGACTAGCATGGGAGCAAACACATTTGAAGCACAACAGCAGGCAGCAGAAGCACGTGCGATTGCCGAGAGTGTGTCCGGCTCAGCGGCCAACAATGGTGCAGCTTCATCGGCCGATGGAGCTCAGACAGACAAGCCGCTGCCCTTCATTCGTCCGAGCGACATCTACAAGCGTATGGACGAAGAAAGACGGCGCGAGAGTGAAGACAGTGGCAGGCCCAGCGTTGATGCATTGGAGAGGGTGACTTCGGCGGAGCAGCGAAGGAATGATTTACCACCGGTTCAAGAGCAGGCAGAGAAGGTTCAGATCCAGTCGTCAGGCCCAGATGAGCCTGACCAGACCACCTCTTCTACACGAAACAAAAGCCCCACACTACCGCTGGTATCACGCTTTTCAGGCTTTGGGGACGACATCTTGACCTTTACGGGTTCTACATCGACAGAGCAGATATTAAAGCCATCGCCACCTGGTCTGGATACGGCCGGTTTGGGCACGGCCTCCAGCTCCATTCAGCCAACGCCCACCACCACTCATCCATCTTCAGGCATCTCCCGAGCCAGCGCTGCAGCTGAGCAACACGGAGATGATGGACTCCAACACACTCCATCTGTTGGCTTCCGCTCGGCGGTGCACCAAGCCTTCGACCAGAACGACGCGTCCCTTTCGCGCGACAACTCAGGGTCTACGCCAAGCACCGGCGTTGGGCGCAGCGACACTTCTTCCACTGCAGGCATTAGCCCTATCATGAGTCACGTACCTTCAGCCGCCACTGCAGCGTTCAGTCAAAGACAGCGAGACGGAGTTACCCCTACTATTGCAGAGGAGTCCACGACGACGCCAACTGCCTCAAGACCTGGCTCCGATTTGTTGGAACGAGTAGGGCGACAACATCCTGCAGATAGAAGTACGAGCCGTGAGCGTGTTCCGGCAACTTTTGAGCCTGGCTATCGACGCAGTTTGGATCCTCCGTCATCTGGCACATCTCCAGCCCGCACACCTGCAGTGGAGACCGTTGAATCTCGCAGACTCAGTACACCTCTATCAGGCGTCATCGGTGCCGATGATCCAGATGTGGCGGACCAGGGTGCCGAAGTTGTGAAACCTGATCTCCACCCTGTTGAAACGCTGGCGAGCAATCAACCCACTTCTGCGATTCCGATTGCTGGAAGGGGGCGAAGTAACACCGATTACAGCATTCGTGAAGCCGACCTCGCCAACACCATCAACTCATCTCCCGACAAGGATCCCAGCTCGCCTGAACTGGCTGAGGCGGCGAAGGAAAGCAGAGACAGTCGCGATCTATTCCTTCGCACCCATGATATGCCTCCCGCTACAAGTCCTGTGAGAACTGGCACTCCTTCCCGGTCTGACAGCCCTGCTAAAGGAAGGGTACGTGAGATTGCCGATAAGTACCAAGAAATCCACGAAAGTCGTCGCGGCTCAAATGCCAGCATTGGCTCAAGCAAGTCTGGCTGGAGCACATTCACCGACGATGCGAAGCCGAAACCGAGACGCGCAGGTACTGGCCAAAGTGGACTCGGACAAGGCCCAGCTCCTCCGAGACCTGAAATTGGGAGAGAAGAGAGCTTCAAGCCGGACTTGCCTGGAGGCTGGATTAACAGTGAAGCACCTACGCCAGCGGTTGAGACCCCACCTGCGGTTGCAACTCGCAATATTCCACCACCTGATGAGCCGATCGATCTGACGCCAACAACTCAGAAACATCAATTACAAGGCCCAGCCACGAAGTCTCCGATTGATGCCACCAAAGAAGTTGGCGATCAGCTTGGAGCGGCTTTCATGAGTCAATATGGTGTTGGCCACCAGACACGTGATTTTGCGTCCAAGGAGGCACCTGCGCCGGTTGACCAGTCAGAAGCAATGCCCAAACGTATGCATGGAGAAGTCCTTCCCGCACCACCGTTGCTGCGACATGAAACCGACAGCACTGATGCGCCGACTTCTGTTTCTTCCTCGGCTGCTCCTACACCTCTTGCTAAGGACACACCGCAGCCTGCCGCAGGGAACGGCAACCTAAACACTGAGTATTTCAATACAGTCGCTCCACTTCGTGTCAGGAGTCGGGAGCCCAGTCCCGAGCACAGCGCGCCTCAGCCACCTAGCGCCAGTCAACCCCTCCGACGCACCTCCAGCGACTCCGCAGACGATGACCGCATTCGCGCTGAAATAGTGCGAAGCCTGGACAGCTCCGCGGACAACAATGTGCGCACGCAAGACGCATTGAATGCGCCAGACAATGAGAGACGAGTCGAACATGGCGAATCCACATCCCCGGCCGCCGCTGCGACTGCCGCTGCAGTAGGTGTAGGTGCAGCAGCTGTTGCGGCAGCTTCGACTTCCACCCCAAAGACAGATTCGACCAGACCAGGCCTGCTCAACACGCGATTTAGCTGGGAGATGAGTGAGCCAGTCAAGGAAGAGCCCAAGAGTCCCGAAATCAAGCCCGAAGCAGCCTACGAAAGACCCAGGAGCAAGCAGTTGCATATTATGAATCCAGGAGAAACACCAATCACTCCAGACACTCCGGCCGCCGAGCAGAGACTACCTGAGCTGACAGGGACGATTGGCGGACCACTCTCAGTGCCTGATGTGGGAAGACCCGAGGCGGCAGCAGCAGAAGGAGAAATAGTGCGATCTCTCTCACAACGCGTCAAGGGCCCTGTGTCACCTGTCGCAAAGACACAGGATACTCTCAACATTCCACAAACCACTGCTGAGAGCGGCCAATCGCTTCATGAAGGGCAGCCCTCACCTGTATCGGACAGAAGCCCGCGGATCCCTTCATACTATGCTGAGTCGACTCAGGACACGACCAATGCAGCGCCATCCACGGCATCGCCTCAACAACAGAGCTCCGCACAACTCCAGGGCCAAATTCCGGCCTTCCGGAACATCCTTCAGATCAAGGACGCCGATGAGCGCATCAAGACTTACAACAGCACTCGTCAAGTGTTTGCTGACATGAATACTGGTCTGGGAGACTGGCTGCAGAGCATGACGGCGCGACATCCTGATGTACAGCAGACAGCCGAGCAAGGCAAACCACCACCGCTGGAGCCAAGCATTTCTGCTAGCAACACCAATTCGTGGAAGCGAGGTCATCGCGCCGCCGCACCTAGCATGAATCTGTCTAACTTGAAGAATCGTTTCGCATCCGGAGGCCAAGCCGAGGGTTCAGGCCGCACCACATCGATGGGAGGTGGACCTAGTGGGCTATCCAACAGTGACAATGCTGGTGGAAGTGGCGGCGTCGACCTTGACCGTGTGCAGCAAAAGGGCAAAGAATTCATGAAGAATGCCGGAGTCTTCGGCAGCAAAGCCGGCGCTGGTGCCAAAGGTCTGTTGGCGAAAGGCAAATCGAGGTTTGGTGGAAGCGTACGTGGCAAGGAGGTATGATTCATTTCTGTATACCCTTTCCACACATCATCACTACAAGCACTGCAAGCACAACACAGGGCCGTTTCCACTCTGGTCAATCTGTCGCTGAGAACTCGCGCGCTCCAGGCATGAGGTAACTGGGCGTGGAGCTTCTCCAAGCACACAACGGTTGCCACCATTATACGTTTTTGGCGACGAGATACCCCGAAGCAGAAGAGAGAGAAGGGCTTGCAAGACCATGACAATTGCTTTGATACGTTGCTGCACGATTTCTTCTCTGTTTTGTATTATCGTTATCAAGAAGCATCTCTAATGTCGTTCTGGTGGATCCACTTCATCCCCACATTCCAATCACCTCCTCGTTCCTTTGCCCAGCATATCATCACCATCCCCGCAAATGTGCGCGTATGTCAGCTTACGGTAAGTGCGCGTTTAGGACTCTACTCCGCCCCTGGCTGGTGCCTCTCGACCCCAGTACAATCGAGCCTCATCTTCGGTTCTTGCAAAGTTAAGATCTGTTTCGTCGCCCGCGTCACATTCCAAGTCGCGGAATCGTATTGCATCTGGCAGCCAAGAGAACCGCCGCCTGTCCACTGCTGCTCCGGCTGCTGCGACTACTGTTGGACATCCCAACGATTCGCCCTTTCTTGCACCAGACAATGGCCCGAAAGTCCCGGGCCCTGCCGATGAATTGCCGAATAGTACTATAGCTCCAGCTCCTACGGCACTTGTCAAGGATGAGAAGACAGCTTTCGGAGGCGATGTGCAAGATGAACGGGAGACTGCTGAGTCGCAGGCCCGTTTGACGAACTCGGAGGAGGCACTCGCGGCTGATCCTGATTCTGGTCTACACGGAAGTGCGATCTCTGAGGGCCAGGCTCCCCAAGGTAGGACGCAGCCGCAGGGTGGGGACCACCGCGAGAGAGCTGGAACAGAAGTACCAACGACCACGATTGCAGCTCTGGCAGAACAGATCAGTGAAGCAGAGACCAGGAGCGAAGCTGTCAAAGAATTACAAGAAGCTGAGCCTGTTCTCGAGGATGTCAGAACTGCGTCTCCTGTGTCAATTTCTGGCCCTTCCACTTTGACTGCAAGCACGCATATACCATCTGCAGCTCTCCCGACATCCAGTGACTCTCCAGTCCCTGGACATCAGCATAATTCCTCATCGGACTCTATCGATCTTGCATCCGCTCTCACTATGGCTCCCAACGTCCCAAAACGGTCATCCACGATGGACCCTGCCAGCGTGAACCCCGAACACAAAAGAAGCTATACAGCAGACCCCAACACGATTCCTCTCCTTAGTACACCGGATTTGCCTTCCACGAGTAAACGGTCTCCATCCGCAACTGCTGACCGACCAGACGCTGCGCGCAGCACTTCGACATCTGGACTTCTGGCGCTGAGAAGTAGTGCAAGACGGGAGGGCAGTGCCACTCCGATCAATGGATCTTCGTCAAGCCGGGAACCTAGTCGTGGATGGACCCAAGGTGCTGCTGCGAACCCGAGGCCTTTGAGTGGAGTCTTCGAGCGTCTGAAGGAGCGGACGGCAAGGAGCTGGAGTCGTAGCAGGAGTCGTCCGCAGAGTTTGGTATTCTGGAAGGGAGGTGCCGATGAAACGTCGTCTTCTGCGGATGATGTTGGGCCCGAAAGAGGACAGGTGGAAGACGCGGCCGCTGGCTCCGCTGCACGTCCGCAATCCGCTCTTATGGATTTCAGCGATGTTGCTGTGGACCCTACGAAGTCTGCTGGGACCGCTGATCCCTCAGGTTCTCTTCAACTTCATAGGAGTCTCCCTGGCTCGCCGCAAAGGGTCGAAGCGTGGAATGAACCGGGTGCGAAACTTCCGACCCCTAAAACGCCGGATGCGAAGGGAAAGATTTCGCCGCAAGAGCAGGAGCGCTTGGGTGTTTTGCCAAGCCCGGCGCCTACTGCCGCGACTTTCGCTGATGCGGAACACATGCGACGTGGAAGTAGTATTGACGTGGAGAGGCAGAGAAGGAAGAGAAGCAGTGTTGGGAACAACAGTGCTTTTGGTAGCGTGAGTGAAGATGCGAACTGGAAGACAGGCCTGGAAGAGAGGTATGCTGGAGATTCTTCTTCGCTGGCGACGACGAAAGGGGATCTTCACGGAGGCGCATACAGCACTGCTGGTATCATGACTGGAGAGCCTTTGGAGACTGTGCCAAGTCAAGAGGAGGTCGAAGAAAAAATGGCGGAGGTCGTGGCTCTCCCCCTCAAAGACGATGCTTCTGCTTCTGCATCCGCGAGAAGTTCTCCCACCAAACGCCCGATGCAAGGTCAACGCAAGGTCTCGGATATCTCGACTTTGCCTTCGCAGATGCATCGTCGAGCGGCTTCGGAAGGGGTTTCGCCAGTAAACAAGTCGTTTCTGACTACGGTCCCAACCAACGAAGGGTCGAACGCGAGTCCAATGTTGAGCGGGAACGAAAGTCAGATCTCAGAACTGTCGGATGTGGAGGTCGTGACGGCGGAACCAATGACGATGAGACCTGTGGAGGCTGTGGTGGTGCAGGGTGGCGACGAGAGCGCAGAAGAGGAGGCTACGCCGACTACGAAGAGAAGTGGATCGTCCAGATGGGACAGGGAGATCGCGGAGCAAGAGAGGGAAGTCAGGAGGTTGGAGCGGGTCAGGAGCGGAGACAGCAGTCGCAACGTCGAGTCTGGCGAGACGAGTCCACGCGAGAGGCCAACTGGAGGAACATTTGCTTCGATCATCGCTTCTGCGACTGCGAGGAAGGAGAAGTTACAGAAGCCGCAGCTTGTGGAGGCGCAGCATAACCCTTATGTGCTGCCGTCTGAACAGAACCCGGGGGCGGCGTCTGCTATGCCTACGAGTGGGGAACAGGACGGCGCGGGAGATAAGTGGGAAGACGCGAGAAGTGAAGTCTCGGCTGAGGAAGGTGCTTCCGATGACAGGAGATCCAGCGTAAGCAGTTTCGGAGAGGGCGAGAACGTACGGCCCACCACGTCCCGGGCTAATACTGGATTACAGCCTGCGGCCGCTGAGAAGGACAAAAGCGCAGCTATTGGGCAGTCCTCTCCCAACGACGAAAGGAGCATGCCGTCTTCCTTCGAGACTGTTCGCGCTGTGCCTGAAGGACTACAGCAAGCACAACAACCGCCACCTCTAGTAATTGACGAGCCCATGACTTCTCAAGCTATCCCTGCTGGTCCGACAACAAACACCACTTCGCCCACTTCCCCATCCTCCGCAGGCCTCATGCCTGGCGTCCGACAACCCAGCCTCGGCACTACTGACTTCCAGAAACGCTTCTCTCAACGACTATACGCGCAGCGACCAGACATGGGTGAACGACCAATGTCGTACATGACTTTGCCCAGAGACGAAGGCGGCTTTGTGCAAGAGGAAATCGATACGCGAAATGCTGCTTCAGCTTCAACGAAAAGGTTGGATGCTGCGCCTGCTGCTCCTGCTGCCATTGCGGATGCGAACAATGCCGAAAAGGAGAACGACACGCCGTCTTTCATTACGGAGGATCTGAGTGCTCTGAGTGGTCCTCCGGCTGGCACGGCGCCTTTCCAGCAGCATCCGCTGTTCCGACAAAATGATGCTGGGTATTTCCCTGACGCTTCTCAGCAGCCGATGAGTGCTGGAGCCCGTATTCCTGGGAGGGACGTGATATCCGATGATCACGGGTTGGAGGGTGTTCACGCTTGGGGTGACAATGTGGTCACGACGCCGAAAGGGGAGTACCCGCCTAGTGGGCATGCTTCGAATCAGCAGCAGCATGGAAGGAAGAAGTCTGCAACGTGGAAGGCTGCGTTCCGCGGTAATAAGCCTTTGGCTAGTATGGAGAACTCGGATAATGTTAATGCTGGTGTTACAGCTGGTGGGGAGGATATGGACCGCATGGATACTGTGAGAAAAGTCTCTGGTAGAGCGAAGAGAACCTTGCAGAAGCCGCAGCGCGCGAGCTCCAGTGCGGTCAAGTTGTCTTCTTCCGGTGCCGAGGGTGAGCCAAAGGAGAAAGAGAAGAAGAAGCGTTTCTCGGGCCTGAAGTCTCTTCTTGGCAGAGCAAGTACCATGTCTGCAGGTTCTGCTGTCGCAGGCGAGAACCGTCCTGGTCACGCTCGACATCAGTCGGAAAGAGAGCGGTCGCGTACGAGAGATGAGAAGAGCAGGAAGTTGACGAAGGCTGCGCCGCCGCTTGCTCCTGCCGGACCTGCTCCGCTGCAGTCCCAGTGGCATCCGGGTAACTCGGCGACGGTGAAAGGGGGTGTTGGAAGTTACGCTGAGTACGAACACGCGAGAAAGAGGGAGATGGCAGCTTTTGCTGAGCAGAGTGAGAGAAGTCAGAGAATCTTGGCGAGGAGGGAGGCGGGCACCAAGGACATGACAATGACCGGGGGCGGCGGGCACCAAGGACGAGAGGAGGCGATGTCGCCGACGAGCATTGTTGATGGCGCTCCATCCCTGTCACCACCTGCGGACGGCTGGTACGGACCGAGTGCGAGGAAGACGCATGTCGACGAGACAGAAGAGCAAGGCTACACGATGCCGGAGTTCCAGAGAACAGATCGACAGCAGGTTGCTGCTGAGCAGAGGCGTGCAGCTGCTCAGGCTGGGAATTATCTTCCCTTGAGAGATTACGCTGCTTCGCCGCCACATGCGATTGATGATCAACAAAGTTCAGCTCCTGGAACGAGAGATGGGAGGTTTGGTTCGGTCCCCAGTGTGCCTGTCTCCGGACGATCTGAATTCTTTGCGACAAGACAGAGACCTTTTGGCGGCGTTGACTCCAGCATTTCGCCTGTGCAGCAGAGGCCGTTCGAAAGCATGTCTTCTGCGACAATCTCGCCTGTGCATGGGAACGTACCACCGTTGCAGATTCAGACACAAGGACAGTCCGGTCTTGATCAGCAACAGCGAGTTTCTCCTCGCGGCAGGGTCATTTCCATGGGTACAGAAGTGGCAAGAAGTCCGGCCAAGGAATATCGAGACCAGCAGACACCCTTTGCGATTACTTTGCCTGGGGCGGAAGGCGCAAGTGCGGTGCATCCCAACGAGGCTGCGTGGAATGATGCTCAAGCTCGGGCTGCATATGACGGACAGCAGCAGTATCAGTATGCTGAGCCTGATTATGAAAGAGTCCAGTATCATCAGCCACAGAGCCCACTCTACTCAGCAGGGGGTGAAGGCAGATATCCTGTCGGACAACGACCACACAACGGCTTCAACTACGAAGGCCGCGATACTTATAGCCAGCAACCAGTATATGACTACGACCGAAGGATGCCCGCTCAGCCCGCTTCCCCAATGTATGACAACAGCCACTATGCTCGACAACCACAACAGCGCAACTGGATGTCTCAGCAAGTCTTCCAGCAAGGTCAACAGTACTCGCACCCCGCACAGGCACCCATGTACCAGGCACAACGAACAGAATCTGCTAATCAATCGGGTTGGTTCCCGCGACATCAACAACAGCAATTGCAATATCATGAAAATGAGCAGCGAAGGAGAAGAGCGAATTCTATCGAACAACAAGAACAGCAAAGGAGAAGAGCCAATTCTATGGAGCAGCAGCAAAGACGATATTATTCTCAGAACAATGGAGGAGGTGATCCTCCGCATTATGCTCCTCCACAGCAGCAACAGCCTAAACCTAATTTCTCGCATCCGCCTCTTTCGGCTGCGATGCAACAGCAGCAGCAGAGACAGTTTATGCGAGGGGAGGATGGAGGCGTGGATTATTATGGCGGTAGTGGTGGTGGCCGTGGAGGAAGGAGAAGGGCTGGAAGCGGGTATAGTGGACGAAGAGATGATCCTGCTGTTAGTGAAGATGAGGTGGATATGATTATGAGGGGAGCGAGTTATCCGGGTATGGAATGGGATCCTTATTCTGGAAGGAGGTAGGGAGGGATGAATGTTATGAGGGATTGAGATGGACTGAATGATTGGGTTCGGTCAGATGAGAATGGAAACACGGTCTTGCAAGCATGGTGAAGGAGTTGGATTTGAGGATCTTTGAGGTTCTTTTCAATTCTCGGCATGCGAGCGACAGGCGTGATTTTCGGAATAGCGAATGGATTTTGGATCTGATTCGGGACAATACTACGACAGTGAGAAACATAATGTACAGATAGACGGCATAACAGGGCGAAGAGCATGAAACTGGAATGAATACTATTCTTCATTTCAAACTCTCTGAGAAGAAATTCTAGCTTGATCTGCGGCCGCCGACACCAACGTGCTGGGAAATCTACTCGCGGAAAAGTAGTATTGAACTCACGACCTCCACCACACAAGCTGAGTGCTGGCTTCTACTCACCAAGTTTGCAGGTTTTCACTTCGCTGTCTGCAACTCACCCCACGTGAGTGAAAAGGCAACAAACGGTCACCGCGAAGGCGTGATTGGAGCCAAGCGAATGTGGCGTCCACGAGCTCGCCTGGCGTCTGGGCAACAATGCGAACATTCCTCGTACTTCAGAAGATCGAAACCACCTTCATTCAGTTCTTTTCCTTCCAGGGCACGACTTCTACCAAACGACAACGATAAGCCATGACGCTTCAAAAGCTGCGCACACTCGTGGCGCAAGGCCGAAAGGCTTTACTCCCCTCCGGCGACACGATCTCGAAAATTCCCGTCATCGACATGCTCGCCCACAATTGGCACCTCGGACTCACAGCTTTCGGTGGCCCGACAGTACATTTCCAGATTTTTCGCGATTTGTATGTGGCAAAATATAAATGGCTCGATGACGCGGCTTACAATGAGCTCTTTGCCGTTGCACAAGCACTTTCTGGTCCGGGATCGACGAAAATGTTATACGCGATTAATGTTATGCATTATGGGTTCTGGACAGGTGCTGCTGCGCTCATGGTTTGGTCGCTTCCGATGGCTTTTGCGGCTTTTGGGTTGGGATTGGGTATTGGGCAGATTGAAGATGAATTGCCTGGACCGGCGTATGCGTTGTTGAGTGGGTTGAATAGTGCTACTGTGGGCATTGTGGCGCTTGCTGGAGTGCAGTTGAGTCAGAAGGCTATTACTGATACCACGACGAGGATCTTGGTGTTCTTGGGCGCGACTGTGGGGATGCTGTATAATGCGTCGTGGTTCTTTCCGGTTCTTATGGTTGGTGGTGCGTTGACGACGCTGGTGTGGGATTTGAAGGTCTTGCAGAGGGCGTGGGGGAAGGTGGCGAGGAGGAAGAGGGAGGAAATTGGAGAAAATGGGGATTTGGAGATGAGGGAGGTTGATGTTGCCAGTGGAAGTACTGCACAAGCGTCGTCCCCAGTGCATCAACGGAGTGGTGTCAAAGGATCGGAAGAACCTATTCTGGCTGAGACTGATTCTCCATCCGAGCCGCAGACTCGACTTCTCAGATCGTGGAAGACTGGAATAGCCATCATTGGTGCTTTCTTCGCCTCCTTCATCACCGTCATGGTCTGCCGTGGTATCTACAGCGGCGACAACCGAGGCTTCGATCTCTTCTCCAACCTCTACCTTGCTGGAACCATTATCTTCGGCGGCGGCCCCGTGGTTATTCCTCTGCTCCGCGACTACATTGTTGCGCCTGGCTGGGTATCGTCTCGAGATTTCCTGCTCGGTCTTGCCATCACTCAAGCTTTTCCCGGACCAAACTTCAACTTCGCGGTCTACCTCGGAGCTCTCGCCGTACAAGGGCAAGGTCTACCTGCATTTGCCGGCTCTTTTATCGCTTTTGTCGGCATCTTCACGCCTGGCATTTGGCTGGTGACTGGGCAGCTGGCTGTCTGGTCCTCGATCCGCAAAATTCAGGCAGTGCGATCTGCGCTGCGCGGTATTCACGCCACCGCTGTCGGACTTGTCTTCACGGCCGTCTATCGCTTGTTCCAGATCGGCTATCTTGATTCTGATGTGCGAAATGGTGGCAGCTTGAGCAGAGATCCCTGGTGGGTCGTGATTGTGGCTACTGCTTTCGTCGGCGGCATGCATTTCAAGCTGTCGCCTCCGCTGGCCATTCTTCTCGGTGCTGTAATGGGTCTCATTTGGTATGCCATCGTACGAGTTTGAGTCTCGTATTTGCAGAATCTCAATAGACGTTCGTTTGTCAGTGTCCCTTGCCAAAGCTTCTTTCCTGATGATGCAAGGACTCACCGGTGACAAGGCGCACGGTCCACGCCGGCCTGCCTATTGCCTAACCACTCAGCGTAAGGATAGGGATGTGGATCTACAGGAATGACATTTCGGCACTAATGTAGCCTTATTTTATTGTATACCACACTCGTGGAATCTAGGCTCACAGGTTGCTCAAGAATTTGATGGAATGTGCTCTGGACGCTTGCGAAGGCGGCCATGAGCAAGTGCTACACGAGCATGGCAGCATATAATGGGCTTGTAACCGCTCACAGCCATCGAAGTCATTCGATGATTTTCATCGCCTACAAGCCGCAATGTGGACGCACGACTTCCAGCAGACTCCAAGCATTGGAGCCGCCAGGATCGATCGTTACGACTTCGTGCCATCGACCAATTTATTCGGGACACCAGTAGCTCGCCTGCACTTCTTCGATCTTACACCAGAAATCAGAGCTCTTATCTACATGTTTCTGGCACACACAGGCATCAACTTCTATGGCGACGAGACTCTGGCTGAAACAATTCTCGGCGACCATACCATCGCCTTCAATCCACCAATCGCAGCTACATATCGCTTCCTCCGTCAAGAGGTCCTACAAACCTACTTCAGCAATTCCTGTTTCCGCTTTCTCAGATCAGGCTTATGGTCCTTCGACGCCTTCCCATGGATGGAAGCTCAGCATGACTTCTGCATCTCCCACATGAATAACATCATCTTCGACAGCCTGACGAGTCACTACCCGAAGGGTATCGAAGCAGATCCCGAAAAAGGAATAGAAGCAAACCCTGACAAGGAATTGGAACACTACGACAAAACTTCCATGAGACACTACGATAAAATCAGCATTAACATTTGTCAAGGCCGGGTCACGGTTGAGCCGACGGAATTGTATGTGGGGTATGAGTTGATTGAGATGGAAGAGGATTTGACGTGCGGAAATTGCGATCATGTGGAGTATCTGGAAAAGGCTGCGGCGAGGTTTAGGGAGCTTTTGAATCATCTTCCGATTGTTGATGGGGCGAGAAGGATGAATAAGGAAACACTCAGGAGAATGATGAGGGTTGCGATTGGTATACAGGTTGACGGTCAGGTGGTGCATCCTGGGATGAATCGGTCTCTTGTCTTGACTGATAGGATTCGAGAGGGACAGCCCATCACGAGGGCACAGAGGCCGGGGAAGCTTCAAGAACTAAGTCGCTGGAGGAAGGACGATGTGGTGATGCATGGATGAGGGAGAAATTTTCAAATCTTGTTGGCCAGCACACCTACATTGGTTCTGCTAATTGAAGGAGGAAGGCCCTGAAAAGGCCGTAGCAGCGCGATTGCGGCCAAGACCAACCTGATGAGCAGGCGGCATGTGTTTGATGCAAAGATGACATTGCATTTAGGCAGTCGCTTTAGCATAGTGCGAGTCAGCGTCGTGACGAGTTCTCCGATCTTGCAACGAGGCTCAATCCGTTTCTCATGGAAACGGATCATACTCTCCATCTCCAGAACAAGCAGCCTCCACATCGTCGGCATCAACCTCTTGCACAGCCTTGCCATCAGCACCAGATCTCAGCAAAGTCCCCACCATGGCTCGCTGTTGTGTCGTAAGCTGGCCAACTCGCGTTTGACAACCCATTCCAAGGATCGCGGACAAATTCCAGCAGAAGATCCTCCATCGTTTCGCTTGTCTCGATCTCTAGCGGAGACACAGGCCCAACTCCATCCTCATACGTGCCAAAGAACATGACAAGGTCACTCGAGTGATAGGCACCCATCCCTGTTGAGCATGATAGTCAGCGCGGCGTTCTTTTGGTAGACATATTTCAAGTAAGACTTACAAGGCAAAGGGTCTTGGTTCGTCCAGTTACCGGCATATTGGTACCTGTACGTTGGAAGTCCCAGGCCGTTCCTCAGTGCACCACTTCTCGCAGCGCCGCACAATATTTGCAGTGTAGTTTGGTCGGCTTCCGTCTGGTTCACACCTCTCTGCGGGTTGTCGGCAGGATACGTGCTCAAGCTTCCACCCTCGTTGGCAGTGGACGAGTATATCATCGGAGCTTTCGTCACTCGTTGTTGCAAGTATCGCTCAGTATAATTGGAGAACACAAGTTTCTCATCCGCGACAGTCGAAAAGGATATGCCCGGCTGAGTACCATTGTCCTGGTATCGTCCCATGAAATTGATGATGTCTTTGTAATCAACCTTTTGCATGCACTCCAATTCTGCAGTGGAAGTTGGTAGGAACATCACATCCGACATTCTTCGCGACGAATGTGAAGTTGGAATGTGTAGCATCTGGCACGGATGGAGCGAAAGCGATGATACTGCCGGACTGGGCGAAGAACCCACGTGCGATTGGGTCGTTGTAGAAGGCATAGTTGTGGATGTCGACCGAGGCTGCTCCGGCAGATGGGCCCCAAATTGTGATCTTTGAAGGATCTCCGCCGAAAGCTGCGATATTGTCCCGTACCCACTCGAGCGCGAGGCGCTGATCCAGTAAGCCAAGGTTCTGTGTTGAGATGCCTCCAGCATTATCGCGAGCTTGAGACAGTCTTCAGTGGCGAAGGGAGCAGAGATTCCAGCTGTGAGATTTGGTGCTCCCCATTCCTGGAGATACTGTGGAATCTTCTGGTTCCAGATGGTCTTTTGCGACGTTACATACTGGGGGCAGGCTGGAGGATAATCGGTTGCGTCGATATTCTCGGAGGACAGTGGGACGGCGAGAGGTGGTTTGAATCGATTTTGACCTGCGGTGTCCTGCCCGAAGGGTACAGATAGGAACTCCCTCACGTTGGTGTAGTTCGCATTGAGATCCGACCAGTGATGAAGCCAGTCGAGGCACGGACAGTGAGGGCCTCGTCGTTGCCAGAACGAGTTGATGCAACCAGTCCGAGCGTCGCAAGGAGAACCAGGCTTCCGAGAAACTTCATTTTTGTGTGTTGCGAAAGACGAGGATCACCTCCAACTTTTCTTGCACATGAATGCTGTCCTCGCGACTCATAGTTGCCGAGTACAGAGCCGAAGCACTCATTCGTATCGATCCGTACGAGGCGACGAGAGGGGTACTTCTGTTGGCTATACCCCGGTTCAAACTGGGCATGACTCGGAGTGTAATGCCGTCACAATGCTACTGATTGGGCTCCAGCAGTCTTTACCTTCCTCGAGTAGCTACAGTCTCTAGCTCCCGACCATGCACCCCAGCATTAGCCTTCAGGTGCTGGTTGAAAGGCACGACGACTCTGAGGGAAACGAAAAGTCGAAAGAGCGGGTCATGCCTACCTGTTTCGAGCGACGAGACTGGGAAGCCATGTTCGAGATCTGCGCGCCTCCGGGCTTTGTATAGGTTGGATACGCAGAGCGAGTGAGCCGCATGGTCTCAAGTCCAGTTGACCTACATTGTGGCCTGGCTTGTCCGGCCCCAATTGCGGCGACTGGCGAGCGTATTGAGGAAGCAAAGGGTCCAGCTTTTCGCATGCTTCACAGCGTCGCAGACTACAGAGTGAGAGTGAGAAAGTGCGTCAGCATGGCCGGCCACAGCGTGAGGGTCCGGCGCTTGTTGTGTTGAACCAAGAGGATCCGGGAGGAGTCTGCCTGTCAAGACTGTCTTGCCGGTGCAGCGCTCACGTGCTCAGCCGTCTTCTGCAGCAAGCCGCCCAACCGCCCGCAAGGAAGTCACAGACTCAAGGCCAGTGAGGTCAGCCCACTGACGTTCGACTCCAACTATTTGTGCACAGCGCCGCGCGAGGCGATCCGACGCGTCTGCGTTCCCTCACCAGCTGGCACCAGGATCAGTCGTCGAGACTCTCATCAGTCCTTGACAGCATACTGCAATGTCGGACGGAAAACCAGCGCTCGGACCTAGGTCGCAGACGCAGGCAGCGAGACCCAGTCAACTAATAAAAGCTATCAGCCCCGACGCTCTCGCGACACACGCTGCAGGCCAAGCCATTTTCCAGACGCCCGCAAAGGGCCAAGACTCGGTGACGCCCACGAAGCCAGCGACACCGCCGCAGTTCAGTAGCTCCGATCGCATACATGGCCGCAAGACACATGTCGTCCCAGACTATGATGAGGACCACGAGCCCACTGCAGCTACCCAACAGCATAGTCCGGACCAGACGCGGACATCCAGGCTCACGTATCGGACTCGGACGCCACCCAAGACCAGTTCGCCGCCAGGAAAAGTCAGAGACTCACGAACGGTACATGCGTCCGGGATAGCTTCATTTGAGACCGGTTCGATCGACGACAGCCCAATATTCGTACCCAGACCTAGTGCGGTCTCTAGCAGCGTCTCGCGTGAGATACCGACGAAGGGTAAGCTCACCAAGTCGGGCACACTCAAGCGTTCTTAGGAGGACGCTGAGTTAGCCGGGCTGGAGCACAATGCCGAGGATGCCTTTGAGAACGAGGCAGATCTGGAGACTGTACTTCAGCACTTGCCCGACGATGACCTGGACTGGAACGATGAAGATGGTGCGGATCCGGTTCCAGCCTCACTGCCGACAACCCAGACTCCAGCATCGCGACCGTCTCGGCGAGTGCCGTCAGATATACCGTGCCCCATTTTCCGCAATTTGGTAGAAGTTATTTTTCGCGACGACGAGTACCAGGGAATCATTGAGTACCTCGATAGAGTGGGAGTTGTCGAGACCTGGACGCGTGTTCGAGACATATTGCACGAGAGACCCGGACTCTCGGTCATCATCAAGGACGATGGCTGGACTGACGCTGAGCTTCTCCATGGCCTAGGCGGCGACACCCACTCCTTGGGTCATGGATGGTACGCAAATATCGTGACCGAGACTGGCAGACCTGGGTACGTGAAGATGTACATTGGCCAGGCTAGGTCTGAGCTTCTGCGTCTGCCTTTTCGCGTCCGGCTTCACGCGTACCGATCGTACGTCTGCATCGTGCGTCTGGGTGCGGCGTCCGTGTCGTCCCTCAGTGTTGAGCGTCTCGCCCGCAGGTCTGAGGAACCTGTCCAATTTCTTACGCGCACGCGGTGGCATACAAGTGATTTTTTTGGGGGGGGAACTCGCGGTTTATCTTGGAAGCGATATCGCTGATTCCAGTCGTGGTCAGTGTTCTGGCTCATGTATGAATGTTCAAGTAGCTACAGCTGTTCAGATCTGTATTTTTAACCACTTCATTCAGTGGCATATTTTTTACCAAGCGCCAATACTATTTTATTCATGTTTGAACTTCACGTAGGGTGTGAGAACCTTCTTCAGTCCGCTAGCGAAGCTGGGGTATACGTACTGTGTCTGAGATCGGTGCCAGTTTGTGCGCTTGCTCTGTGTGTGTGGCATAGTCGTGAGTGCTTGCAGATGCGATGCAAGGCCGAATGCCAGATCTCCCATCACGACTACACCAATTCAGCTGTTAACAGTACTCGTCTCAGCAAACAATGCACACGTGTTGCGCTTCGTGTCCGACTCCATTGTGAGCGCTCGCGGTCTTTGCTAGAGTCAGCAGCTGGTGTCTTGCGACAGTATCGCTGACCACGTGAGTCCGTATGGCGAAGATTTCTTCTTGGATGGTAGCTACAACGGCACGCTGAGGTATTGCGCTAAGATGCTGTATCATTTGGCCTCCGTAACAGTGTCAAATTGATGAAATTGAGTCGCTGTGTTGCCCAAAATGAGGCGAGCTTGCTGGACTGTAAAGGTTCGGATGATGATTTGGCAGGGGCACTCGGACCGTTGGCATTGCCGAGCTTGGTAGTGTGCGGCCGGATCTTTTTGAGCAATCATATTCAGCTCACTATGCTCTCCACTCATCCAATAAGCAATCGCAATTGCTCATCCGAATTGGTGGTATGTTCTAGGCCACTCAAGCTGCTTCTTCTAGTGCCTAACAAGAGTCTAGTATCGGCTAGCATCTTCCGCTTTCACACTCGCCCTGTGAGTACCGGAAAGAGCCGGGTTCGACTGTAAGATCATCCACATTTCATCGCCGGAGCGTTCCCACTGACAGCGATTCTCAGCCCGGATTCGGAATACGTGCCCTCAAATGTCTCTTTTTGCCATTCTAATCGACTTTTGCGCTGCTCAATGCTTGCTGATAGTGCAGTGAGACAGTGTGGAACGATGATCAATTTTGCACTTCATGTCAACTTTTGCGGAGAAGGCTTGGCAAGGTGAAGTGAATCTTATTTGACGACTCCTCTTCAAATGACCCATCAATCTTGACGCACTGATATTCATCAGTCTCGCCTTTCAACAAGTTCTAATAGTGACTTCACACTCGATAATGTGCTTGTCACAAAGGTGTGAATCGATCGACTTCGCTCTTCCCTGACTCAAAGCACCATATTGTCGATCACTTCCCAACACTAAACTCGAACGCCCACGCAGTCTTTTGATCTTGAGCAGTCTGATAGATCGGGAAAGTGACGGAATCGCCCGAGTAAGTATGCTGTGGACCAAGTTAGTACAATCTTTGCACAAAGCCACAGAAACGAGCAACTCACCCCGTAAATTCCACGATCAGTCGGTGCATCCACCCTCCCAAAATGTCCTTTATCAACAAGACCATACGTCTGAATATTCAAAGTCCCAGAAGTCGGCGACCCAACCGAACTCAACTTATCGATCGTAACATAATACGTCCCAGTATTCGTACACCCGGTCAAAGCTCTCACCTTATCCGATCCAATCGTAGCATAGACATCCATTACTCCATCACCACTTCCCGTCGTACCGGCACGAACTCCAGTCATATTACGATTGTAGTATTTGTATACTTGAAACTCTCCATTACCGTAGTATCCCGTACTCGTACAAGAATTTGTATCAGCTTTACCGAGGAGACTGGCCATAAAATCTCGTATCAGCTTTACCGAGGAGACTGGCCATAAAATCTCGCAATTGGCATTTACTCAGCCAATTTCCGCGAAGACCAATGTAGTTCAGGCGTTCGAGACGGGAAACCCACCAAGCTGCTCCGACGGAAGTTTGTTGGTCGAAGGTGGCGTATTCGTTGATATTGACGGGTCGAGATGGGGCGTTGTACTTTTGTAAAAGAGGTGTGAGATTGTTTGCATCGTTTGCTGGGTCACCTGGTTCGTCGTGCCAGGCGTATTGATCTGGGATGACATTTTCTTGGACGACACGCTGCAGCCAGGTTGTCCACCAGTTGTTGTTGAGAGAGGGCTGACCGGCGGAGGATGGACCAGAGATCAAGACGCCGTTGAAGGAGGAGTCTTGTCAGAGACGCTTATGTGTTCGAACGTACATGTCCAGGTACTGCGCTTCGCTTCGAGCCCAGAAGCCGCTGCCATCTGGCTCGTTCCAGATGTCGTAGACCAAGCTGTCTAGCATGTTTAATCTCTTCAGGTCGCTGATCAACGTGTTGAGGAAATTGTCGTAGTCGGTCCAGTCGCCGTTATCGCCCGGCCAATGAGTCGAGCTGTTGGCGTGATCTGTTCCCCAGATATCGTGCGGGAGAATGATGACTTTGGCACCATATTCTCGGGATGTGAGGTAGTTGTTGTAAGTACTGTTCAAGCGAGCTTCATAGGCAGTCTTTCCCATGATCCAACCTCCTTGGTCGAGCTGAGCTCCGCCGACTCGGGCATAGTTGAAGCCTATGTCTTGGTAGAAGTGGGCCGGAATCTGGTTGACACTTGTGTCTGGAATATCATAGATGAAGCCAGAGGCAAGATGTTGAGGAGTGCCGCGTTTGACCGAGAGGTCTACCACTGCAGTATTACTGGAGCTTTGTCGAGGTTGGAGGGTTGCCCCAAAGGCTTGAGTGGCTAGAAAAGTCAAGATGATCGAAGACATAGAGGACTGTGCTTTTTGAATTTATTGGAAATCATATTTACTGTCCCACTTGCCTCTGCTTTTATACCTCGTGCCTTCAGCATAACACCTTCGTCGCTAGCCGCTTCTCGCACCTTTCAAGCTTTGCTAAGCCCCTCCATCTCCACAACCTAATTGCATTAAGCGTTTGGTTTGCGGAGAAATGTTGATCGTCACGAATGTCGCATGCTGATGGCCCAGCTCTTTCGCGCGGGGCGGATAAGTGAGTTGTGAGATGCGTAGTGAATTTTCCACCGGAGAGCCCGATGGGGATCATGATGGCCTGCATGCATACGGAAGAACTTTTGCCATATCCAATGCTACCACTTGAACATCCCATACGGCTCGCCCGAGCGCTGCAGATTTGGATGCCGAAGTTGTACATGTGGTGCATTAGTTCTTGATCGCTTCTGCTGAGACGCGTAATGCTCATCAGCAGCATTTGGCAATGGCTGCAGGACTGCAAATCGTCCGACACCAACTTCGAGCTAGCTTTCTCGGCCTGACTTGACATCCCCAAGCCTACGACACGGCAATAATGCCAGTCTCATCTTTGTGGTGACGCAGGCGGGATCCCAGAGCGGCTGCTGCAATTGGGCTGGCGTGACTCAGATCTGCAATATCGCATGCTCGACACTGGTAGTCAAGAGGTTGTACGCATGCAGCCGCGTCAGCTAGTTGTCGAAGCGAGGAACGGACAATGGATGAGATAGGTGTCTGCTGTTGTCCATGACTTTGAACTTGAATCCTTACGGAACCTTTCCGACTGACCACATCGGGTTCACGCACTGGGCACAATTCTCTGCTTTCTGGCACACTGCCACTTGAACGTGTCGTTGCAGACCCTGCCTGGTTTCCGCCACAATGTTTCTGCCACAGGGAAAACAGGCCATCTCGATGAGCGGCCCTGATTGCGGCCGCCAGGTCATTTCGCGAATTGTGTGAACTCCTGCGGACCAGGATGCGTGCCTCGGAAGCCTACCGGCTCGGCTCCTTTTGGTATTTTCGATCTTACAGCTGCATTATGCAGCTAAGGACGCACGACTCGCGGCGTGCCTGGCCGTGCGATAACCTCTTCCAGCAGCAGCAAATGCACTGCGAACAGCCAAAGGGCATTCGCTCAATGTATGAGACGCGCTGGCTGTCTGACTTATACGACGGCCGTGATCGATCTGATGAGCGCTGGAACGAGCGTAAGGCTACAAAACAGACCGTCGATCTTCCCCTTTAACCCTGCAAGCTAATGCAACTCTGCATGAGCCCTTGAACGAAAGCGTTTCAGAGTTTGGGACCTGGTCACGGGGATTTTCTCGTGAAGCAGCAGTAACGGCAGCACGAGAAGCATGGCGAGGGTCGCACGAGAGGCCGGGCAGTTGTAGCAGTGCTCTGGTCGACAGTTGGGGTTCCGGAGGCATTGCGTGGTAGGTTTGGCCCAGGCGGACAGTTCCCTGAGAGGTGGGAAAGGCTCAAGCCACGGAATGTCTGCCGTCGCACCGCGAAGGCTAGTCGACCTTGCAGCGAACCAGGAGGAGAAGTTGTCTGGAGGAGACTTTCTGTCCCAGCCTCAGGACGAGACGGGCAGCGTGCGTGCGTGCGCGGTCTCTTCGTGCAGCGCAGTCCTGTCGTCGATAGTCCGCTGTCCACACTCACCACCCTGCTCTCCTTCCGCCGCCCACTTGCATTGTACAGCGCCCGTTGTGCCACGAGGTGTGTGCGTGCTCCCATCGTCTGGCAGCGAGCAAGCGGGCAAACAGCATTCCCTCGCCAGCCCGCGCCGAAACGCCAGCCACGACCCCGACTCCTCGCCATCACCCAACCCGCGGCGCTTCGCTCGCACCACCACCACCCACCGTCCCCCTTCCACCGCTGGACAACGGCGAGCGCGCGCATCGACGAGCCGGGCTGGATGTGTGCGCACCGCGACTAGCCCTCCGTCGCCTGACCCGGTCTGCGCTACATCTCCTGGCGGCCGCGTCGAATCCCCGATCTACACACTTTCCTAGAACATGTCCTTCTTGTTCAAATCGTCCAAGAAGGGCGGTACCGGTCCCGTCGCCAGCTCCAATGCGCCGTCATTACACGCCGTCCGAGAGCATACACCCAGAGATGCCGGCGCACCGAGCCAAATACCTACGCTGAACGGCCACCACTCCAATGGCGCGAAGCCGGGCTCACCTACACCTCCGCAGAGCGTGAACAACAGTTTGAACTCGATATCGGGCTTCGAAAAGCCCTCGCCGCAGGCACGACCAGCCGATGAGCGGATGCAGGCGCCTCGAGACGATGGTCCGCGGCCAGAGCAGAAGTCACTGCGTGAGAGGAGAGACACGAGCCAGGATGCAGTATGTGGAAGAGCAGGCGCTTCTGATAGTGAAAAGCTAACATAGGACACAGGTGGGCCAGAGGACGCCTCTGCAACAAACGCGCCCTTCACAGGACGCATCGCCCTATCCGTGGTCACAGCGCCGTCTGAACTTCACAGTTACACACGCGAACCCCTTCCCACGCTATGGCGCTGCAGTCAATTCCAGCTCGAGCAAAGATGGTTCAATATATCTCATGGGCGGACTCATCAATGGTAGTACCGTTAAGGGCGATCTATGGATGGTTGAGTGCGGCGCCGCTGGGATGGGAAGCATGACCTGTTTTCCTGTTGCGACCACGAGCGAAGGGCCAGGGCCACGTGTGGGACACGCGAGCTTGTTAGTCGGCAATGCCTTCATTGTATTTGGTGGAGATACCAAAATGGATGAGGGCGATCAGCTGGACGACACGCTGTATCTCCTCAATACTTGTGAGTGGGACAGCCTCATCTGAGGTGATGCAATACTAACATCCTGACAGCCACCAAGCAATGGTCAAGAGCGTTACCTGCAGGACCGCGACCGCCAGGACGATACGGGCATACATTGAATATTCTCGGCAGCAAGATTTACATCTTCGGAGGTCAGGTGGAAGGCTACTTTTTTAATGATCTGGTAGCCTTCGACCTGAATGCTCTACAACAAGCAACGAATAAGTGGGAAATCCTCATCCAGAACACGATCGACGGTGGTCCACCGCATGGACAAATCCCACCAGCCCGTACGAACCACACAATGATCACCTGGCAAGATCGGCTATACCTCTTCGGAGGGACAGATGGCATTCACTGGTACAACGATGTCTGGTCATACTCCCCGCACACCAACACGTGGACGCAACTAGACTGCATCGGCTACATCCCAGCAGCACGTGAAGGACATGCCGCGGCTCTCGTTGGCGACGTCATGTACATCTTCGGAGGACGCAATGAGGAGGGTAATGATCTGGGAGATCTGGCGGCTTTCCGCATCAGCTCGCGCAGGTGGTACACCTTCCAAAACATGGGCCCGAGCCCAAGTCCCAGATCAGGCCACAGCATGACCACTGTCGGAAAGTCCATTGTCGTTCTGGCTGGCGAGCCCAGCAGCGCGCCTCGTGACCCAGTCGAGCTCGGCCTGGCCTACTTCCTCGACACTGCCAAGATTAGATATCCTCCTGACGCGATGTCTGGCACTCCACCCTCGGGTAGGCGACCGAGCGGCGAGAGAGCAGGGTCGCTAAGCAACATTCGAGGCCCGGGCCCAGGTCAGAGAGCAGAGCTGATGGATCGCGAGAGGAGTGGGAGTGCTGGAGAGAACCGCATTCGGTCACCAGATAGCGGGTCAAGACTTCCACGACCGGGACAACCACCACCTTCTGGCCTGCCACCCCAAGCGCCGGGACAAGTTCGTCAGATCGGCCCAACCGCGACCACACGGCAGCCCACACGACCTGCGGAGAGGGCACTCAGCCCTACGAATGAGAGCGTTCGACCTCAGCAACGCTTTGATAGCGTGGCTGCAATCGCAGGGTCTGCAGCGGCTCGCAACTCTCCTGTTCCGAAAGATCGATCTATGCCTACTTCGCCCACTTTCGAGGGAGACCAGACTACCGCGCCACCACAAGCAGAGGAGCAGACACGATCGAAGCCCGAGACCTATACTCCTTCGCAAGAGCTGCCTGGATCGTTCCCACAGACTCCTGGTCTGGAGTCACGCAACGAGTCACGAACTGGGTCAAGAAGTACGTCTCGACAAGCGCAAAACCGTTTCGAGGAGCCATCACGACCTTCTGTCGATAATGAGCCACTCTCTCGCGTGCGCAAGATCTCAGAAGAACATGAGAGGCCACAAGATTCTGGGCTTGGTTCGTCGCCGGCATTGACCTCGCAGTACGAAGAGTTGGCTAGAGAGCTCGAACTGATCAAGCAAAAGAATGCCTGGTATGCCTCCGAGCTGGCTCTGGCGAGGAAATCCGGTTACCAGGCGCGATCCACGGAGTCACCTGTCTTTGACGAAAGCAGCAAGCAAACTTTCAATGATGATGACAAGCCTTTAATCGAGGCCTTGCTGAAGATGCGCGGCGAATTGGCGAAAATGCAGGAGACGATCGAAGAGCAGAGCAAGAACGCAGCCACACGAGTCGCTGAGATTGAGCGGCAACGGGACACGGCAATCAATGAGGCTGTGTTTGCAAAGGCGAGACTGGCGGGCTCAGGAGGCTTCCAACCAGACGGCGAAGTGAAGCAGATGGATCGTGATAACGATATTAGCCGTCGACTTGCAGCGTCCCTCGAAGCGCAAAGCGAGCTGAAGCGTCAAATCGACACCTTAATCCAAGGAGCTGAGGCTGAGAGAAAGGCACGGGAACTCGCCGAGGACACTGCCAACGCTGCGCAAAAACGAGTCTTGGAGCTTGATCAGTATAGGCAACAGCACGCTTCCGAGGTTGAGAGCCTGCGCTCTGAGCTGCACGAAGCGCAAAAGGCACATCGTGAAGCTGCAGCAAGTCACACGGAGATCCTGACGCAACATAAGATCCTCGAGGTGGACAAGAATGAGCTCCGGCAAAAGTTGGAATCCATGACAAACCAAGGAAGCACTCAGACCGAAATGCTCGCATCGTTGGAGAAGGCTGTGCAAGCCTCCAAGGAGAAAGCAAACCTGTTGCAACAACAGCTTGACGACGCACGCGGCAGTCGGGACGAGCTCGAGTCCAGCCTTCGCGAACTCAAATTTCAGCACGATCAGCGCGTCGGAGAGTTGGAGAGCACCACGAGACGCCTGCGGGAAGCTGAAGAGCTAGCCGAGAAGCATGCCGAGGAGGCTCGCACGCACCGCGAAGCTGTCATGAGTGGTCTGCAGCAAGTCACAAGCCGCGACGTGGGAGCCAATGGTGTTCAGGACGAGCGTGTTGAGATCCTGCAAAAGCAAGTCGAGACTGCGCAAGCCCAGGTCCGACAGAATCAAGCAGCTGCCGATGCTGCTTCTGAGAAACTGCGACGAGCAGAGGAGCGCATCGCGGGTCTTGAGTCGTATCAAGAACAAGCCAGCCGCGAGGGTCTCTCCATCCGGAAGCAATTGCAGGTTGCGATGAAGGAGAACCAGGCTCTTGGCAGTGAAAAGGCAGAGCTGGAGCAGAAGCTGGAGAGACATATGCTGGAGACGAACGCTCTGTCTGTGCAACACGCCTCTCTCAAGGATATACTCAATGAGCGTGGCATCAGCGCTGCAGATAAGAGGCGATCACGAGGGCTGGACTCGCCAGGCAGCAACAGATTCAGCACTCCTGACACCTCTCGAGTTCGAGAAATGGAGCAGCAACTCGAAGCTCAAGCTAAGAACCACGAAGACTTGAAGCAGCAATTTGAGGAAGTCAGCGGCCGAAGCGACAAGATGAAACGCGAGTACGAGGAGAAGCTTGCGGCTCTTGACAACGACCATCAAGCTGCAGTCAAGTATCTTCGTGGCACGGAGAAAATGCTTTCTAAGATGAAGCAGGAAATGCAACGTGTCAAGAATGAGAACGCTGATCTGAGCAAGAAGCTTACCAAGGCCAAGGAAGACATGGAGTCGAGCGCCAGAAGCACGCCAGCGACTGAGCGTAAGAACGAAGATTGGGAGGGCGAGCGTCAGAAACTCAAGCAAGAAGTCTCGGCTGTGCAGACTAAACTACAAGGGTCAATTGACGATCTCGAGAGCCGTATCACGAAGATGCAGGAACAGCTTCGCACAACCGAACAAGAGCTTTCGCAAAGCAAAACATCGCAAAGCACTGCGCAGACTGAGCTCGAAAACTTGCGATCGACGATTGAGAGTTCCAAAGCCGACATGGAGCGATTGCAGAAGGAGAATGCCCTGCTCGAAGAACGAGCTCGCGATGCTGAGAACAAAGTGCAACTATTGCTGGATCAGGTTGAGTCGAGTGTCGACAATTATCGCAGGCAATCGAGGATGCGCAGCCCAGGTGGCACACCCACACTCAATGGCGTGGTGCACCAACGTGCTCCTAGCGTGAGCGAGTCGAGCGTCGATGCTGGTGAACTGCCTGAGCATTTGAAGAGTCATTCACGACAGATTTCCACAGGCGGCGATTCGACCTACTCCGCTTCCGACTCTGCAACCGGCAACGAGGGTCGCAACTCCATGGCCCTTGATTCCCTTGCCTCCGAGCTTGACGCTCTGCGGACACACTGGGAGACGACGAACAAGAATTATCGTCTATCTGATCGCTTTGATTATGACAAGACGCCAACCACAGCCGGACCTACCACGGCGGGAGGCAACAGCAGTCTTATGGACTGGAGAAGAGGGCTGGAACTCGATGATGACGACGATAATGCTACACGACCCGACACCTCGGACGGCTCCAAGAAGAGCAAGAGCCCGGACGCACAACGAAAGCCTAGTGTGGACGAACCCACACCCACTGCTACACCGCGGCTCGGTGTGGCAGCTGGAATGCTGTAAAGACGAGCCATCTGTACGAAAACAACATATTACTCTGGCGTAATAAAAGGCGTTGTTCGATGACTCTATACTGCTGGACTGGATCCTTCGAGTATATTGTGACGAATACGAGAATGAATGGAAACAAAACACGGGAATGAGGCGCTTTTACCTGTTTGCCCTGATCTCGACGATCATTGTATGTTCTTCTGTGTGGGTTGAGCGAAGGAGGCAAGAAATTGGTATCTGGGTCGGAAAGGCGGGCGGCATGTTTGGCTTGGATTTTTCTATCTGCCATGAGTTCGAAGGACACGAAACTCTGTACCCGTGGGCGGTACTTGCTTTTCTGTAGACATATACCCTCTGACTGTTGTGCTCGTATGCATTGTTGTACTTTTCATTCGCTGCTGTTGCTGCGCGTGTCCGAGAGGGTAAGGGAGAGTACTGGATGGGTAGTGTATAGTAGTGTTGCAATCGAGAGCTTTCGGGATTTAGTGCTATGTGCTGCTTGAAAGTGATCAAGGAAACGGGCATCCTTACCAATTGTTGCCCGCTTCTGATCATAGCAATTGGTGTCCGGCACGTGCGAAAACCCATGTGACCTCGCAACACAGCTCACTCATCGAGTCTCTACTCGTTCACTTGGTATTTCGCTCGAGGCCACCGCGCTGGGATCGTCCGTGCGCCACGCGCTAGTGAAGCTTCCAAAGCCAAACGTCATCCAACTCGCTCTTGCGCTTATGAAGCCAAAACACAACGGCAACAACTTTCCCAACACTGCTCGCTACATTCACTACAAAACTGTTCGCTTTTCACCGACATGTGCACAGCGATAGATCACCGACCATGACTCGTCAAATTCTTGAGCGAAGACGCACCATTCCTGATCTCCGAAACTCACCTTCCCTTCCTAAGCAGCACGGCTTCGAAAAGATGGATTCCACAAATGCTGCCTCGAAGCGAAATGGCAGCTACAACAAAGCACTCGACGCTTCAAAGGATCCATCCACGACTCTCAAGCTCCACGAGCTTCCAGAAGAACTCCTTCAGGACATTCTCGAACACCTCGACCGCCCCGCCCTCAAGCAACTCAGCCTTACATCAAAATGGTGCTACGACAAGATCTTGCCGTATCTCTGGCGCGAAGTCGATCTCGTGGATTGTCAAGGCCCTTCTTGTTTCACGGACTATGACATTCCGGAAGAACCACGCCACGACGATCACGACGATACGCCCCTCATCAAGAAATTGTTCCTCCTTGCCACGAAACCGAAGCTCGCGGAGAATGTGCAAGTCCTGACTCATCGATGTCACATGCCGCCTCCGGCGATCTTTCATGAGTTGCCGAAGATGTCGTTCTCGGGCATGACTTTGTCGTCGGATCCGAGGACGATTGCGTTGTGCAACATGGCGGTGGCGAATATGACGAAGGTGCATACTCTGAGGATTATTCTGGGGCATGCAAATCTGGTCGATGCGCTGTTGAGATGTTTCTTTGACGAGGATAGAGTGGAGCAGGAAGGAGTGGTGAGTGTGAAGAGGTTATGGCTCGAGAATTGCAGAGTTTCCACGGGCTTGAACTTGCAGATGGACCCGAGGGTGAGTAATCCTTACGAGCTACCGACAAGGTTGAATTTCGAGGGTCTGAAAAGTGTTCGGTTGAGGAGGTTGCCACTTCGACCCATCAGCTCTGCGGAGCTGTCGGTGGCGAAATATATGGTATATGCAAGGGACGCAACGACACAGCCGCTTCAGGATGGTATAGGTGGGAGATTCGAGGCGAGTACGGGCCTTACTATTGCTGAGCTCAGAGCGGGAGAGGATTATAACAGGCGCATGGATGCGCCACTGGAAGGGGAATCACCTGGAGTTCTGCTGGTCCAGATGTTTCGATCCGCGCACAACTACGATGAACGGGAATATGAAGCGCTCGAGACATTGATCGAGCTGCCTGAACACATTCGCGATCTCGGCGAATTGACCCGGCACGAACGAGCTGTCATGGCATATCGAGGTGCACAGTTGGATCTATCTTTGGATGCGGAAACAGCAGCAGCGATGCCCCAGCGTCTGCTGAACATGCAACGGGAAACGGTTCCGTCCGCAGATGCCGCCACGATGATGCTGAAAAATGCGAGCAATACCTTGACTTCGGTCAATCTCGACTGGATCATGGGTCCGGATCATCGGACGACTTATCTAGGGAGTTCCGGTCGGGCGTATCAACAGTGGATTGGAATGTTTCGCAACTTCTTTGACCTTCGATTCCCGAATCTGAGATCATTTCAGCTTCGCAACTGCGTTGTCATAGGGACAACAATCCCGTGGGATATACTCCTACTTGACTCGAGCCCGGAATTCTCCGAGCAGCGACCCGTCAACAGTCAGGCTAACGGCCAAGATGAGAACTCTCCTACGCTTGCTCCTTTGGCTTTCATGGAAGCACACCCGGAGATCAGGTGCCTGGCATGGCCAATGAGCAATTTCTTCTCAGACAAGCCCTCGGCAAGCATCAGACGCCGAATCGACGTTGTCATGGACAATCTGGCACGAAAGTTGGTGGACTTGCGGGTTGACACAAAATACAGCGAACATGGAGAGCCTTACACCGAAGAAGGCGACTTGGAATACAGTGTCTATCGCGAGCGACGAAGGCGTTTCATTTCGGAATTCGTTCCAAAATTGAGGACGCTAGAGAGCATCAAGATCGAGGGCGGGATGCCTCGCGACGAGAGGAGAGAAATCCTCCGCGCTCTGCATGCATGTCCTTTACAGAAGATTGTGACCATAGGAATCTGCAGTCCCCTTGGCAACACCTGGGGTCGCAATGGCGCTGACGTAAGTGAAGTGGTAGACCAACACGACTGCGCGAACATGGAACCGGAAGATAAATCGACTGTCAACGCACTAGGGGGTAGCAGACTCCACCCTCCCGACCCCGACACCTTCACTTTCCAGCCAATGTATGGATGGGATGGCCAACCTCCCATGCTCCACACCATCGCATCCTATCATGCGCGCACAGTCCGCGAGCTCAAGTTTTGCGGCTGGAAAGGCGCTCCGCTCCTCCTGTATCCGCCACCCATCACAACCCCGCTCCTCACTAATCTCAGACACTTCCACAAACTCGAAAGTATTCACATTAGCATCTGGCTTCCCACGCACTTCCAAGGCGCTCCCCGCGACAGCGAAATCATTTCCTACTGGACCGATACACGATCGCCGCAGTCCACGGCTCTCACGCTGGTCGAGGATGAGGAGCCTGAGGAGGGATGGTATAAGGAACTTTGCACAAAGTATGCGCCGAATGCTTTGGCCTGGCGAGTTACGAACATGCTCGGAAAATATCTGAGTGAAGAAGCAAAAGTGAGGAAAGGAGGTGTCAAAGTAAGAGCGAGCTTCAGTGTGGGCGACTGGGGCGGTATTTTCGACTTGGACGTGAGAGTCGGCAAGGGCTCACTGGGCAGTGATGTCTGCTTGGATTACGAGGGGCCTAGGGAGGAGTTGGAAGATAAGAGGAGAAGAGAGAAGCTGGACAACAGGAGATGGTTCTAGAGTGTGCTTTTCGGTGCTTGACTTTAGGGTGAATGAGCGTGGAGTTTTTGGACGATTGCATGGCAGCGATGGCATTGGATTGAACTGCATGAACGGGGAACATGAAATGGTGCATCATTCTTTGGAGCATGTGTGTTATATCAGAGATCATTCCTTTCGGAAAATTACTTGACCTTCTTTCAACTTTCGGTGGCAAAATGTCTTTTATGATGTGCTCATGCGGGATCGGAATGAGGTGATGCTGCTTTCCACTGTAGCATAGCGAATTTTACAATTACTTTCCATCAACTTCCTCCACCACGTTCTTGTCGCTCTATTGCTCATCTATCACGTGGAACGATTGCCATTCGCTGTCTTTCATTGTCTTCTAACGCTGTTTGGCATTCCTTTGCTATTCTGCTCTGTTCTTTCCAGCCAGCGCCGATCTCGGAACTTCTTTCCCGCCAAGACTTTTGAACGTCGTCGAGAGGCGAAAGTTCTCGACTCACCTCACTTCGCCGAATTACACAGAGTTGCCAGAAAAACAGATTCCATCGAAACGATAAAAAAGAAGACAAGACGCACGGTTGGCCACGCAAGCCTCTGTCCTATCGACACCGCTCGCTGCCCCTTCGCTTGGTCGCAGACGTGCAACCCGCAGCTTCGAGGCATTGCACATCGGCTCGTCGGCTATTGGACTCCCTCTACAAGCCTATCGTAACAGGAACTCGACCATTTGCACGTGCGTGCGTTGAATAAGCAAGAAGCCCGCCGGTTCGCGCGTAATCCGGAAGTTTCGTGAACTTTGGTGGTCGTTTCGGGAACCTGGTTGCGGGACCACTAAACTGCTTATCCAACGAGGTCTTTGTTGAGTTCTCGTTGGGACGGGCTTGCACTAGGATTTCATTCGAGGCCTCTGCTCAGGGAGTGATTGCGTCGTAGGAGCGATTTGGTGTTCCTGGAAAGCCTGGAATAATGGCATCAGCGGCGCAGAGAAGCGTGCTGGGAAGACATGTTGTGAGAAGTTCGCAGCAGTATGGAGAGACGCGAAATCCTTTTTTGCGGCAAACGCGGACAGCGACATCTGATGCGGCGATCTCTTGCGTAAGACAGTGCGTGGGAGCTGGGAGTGGGAGGAGGGGACTGTCCACGTTTGCTGCTGCTGCTACGGGTCATCGCAGACCGCTTTTGTTGTCTTCTGCTGGCCTATCTTCGAGGGATATAAGATCTAGGTCGGAAATTTCTTTCAGAACTGGAAGAACGCCGTTTGTTGCCCTGGATACACCAAGAACAAGAAGAATGATGGCTACGCATGCAGATTCTACCGCGCAGCAGGTCCGTAGGGACTCTGCTATGTCGAATGTTGAGGAGGCTTATGAAGCTGTCGTGGTGGGAGCTGGACCCGCTGGGATTACAGCTGTTGGGAATCTACTGGAACAAGGCCTTCAGAAGATCTTATGGGTTGATGAGTACTTCAATGGAGGGAGAGTCAACCAGTACTACCGGGAAGTGCCTTCAAATACGAAGGTGAAGTTGTTTATCGATTATGCGCAAGCATTATCGCCATTCAGAGAAATTGTCGGCGGAACGCAGGCGCAAGAGGGGTCAACTACTGCAACAACAAAAGCCAGTAACGAAGACAAACTCCGTGCTCTCCGCAAACTTGATCAAGAAAAGGGATGCAATCTCGGCCACGCGGCGGACATGTGCCTCATACTCACAGAAGGCCTCAAACAGCATCCTACGATCACGACACACCTCGGCCGGATTTCAGAAGGCTCTCTTGATCCTAACTCACAAACCTGGGCTCTCAATCTGCCCAATTCGAGCAATACTATTCAAACTCATCGTCTGGTTCTCTGCACCGGTTCCTCCCCCCTCGATCCACCTCTCCCCTACTCTCCTCCAAATCAACTCCGCCACATCAACCTCGACGACGCCTTGTCGCCCACAAACCTCCAATCCCTCCTCTCACCTCTCGGACCCACCACCGTTGCTGTCATCGGCGCCTCGCATTCCGCCGTCTTGGTCCTCATGAACCTATCCCACATTGCTCTCACATCCAAACCTGACCTGCGGATCAAATGGTTCACGCGCCATCCCTTACGATACGCAGAATACTACGATTCATACATTGCGAGGGACAATACCGGATTGAAAGGTGAAGCAGCAGATTGGGCAAAGCAGAATTTGGAAGAAGGGAAACTGGAGAAAAGTGATGTTGGCAAAGTCGTGCAGAAAATTGCATACCAAAAGGGTGAGGAGGAATCGGTCTATCGAGAACATCTGAGCGACGGGAAGACGGGTTTTGTGGTACAAGCGATTGGATACTCGAGGAATCCAATCCCGGAATTGAAATTTGCGAATGGGAAGGAGATCGAAAAGGTGGAATTTGATCACGATCGAGGGTGTTTCTGGTATGGGAAAGAAGGAGAGAAGAAGGTATTGCCGGGAGTTTATGGAGCGGGTATTGCATTTCCGCAAAGAGTGGTGGATAAGAAGTATGGGCATGAAGAGTTTAATGTGGGATTCTTCAAGTTTATGAAGGCGGTGAAGGGATGGGTAGGGGGTTGGAAGGATGGTGTGAAGGTGGAAGCGTGAGGATGGATGATTGGAGTGGTTTAATGAGTGATCGGGATAATGATAGAGCTAGAAATGTAAGATAGCCGAGGAGTATGACATGGCCTGTCGAGCTTCTTGATGTTGGTTTCGATGGTTGTCTCGTAGCCATCGTACTCCATGCACGCGTATAGTGTACCAAGCAAACTACAGCTTGGCGTTCACATGCAGTAGCTCGCTTCCAGGTGAAGAGTAGTGGCAACGTGGTGAGCAGGTGGTGTGAGACATGGCAACCGACGAGACGAGTATAGCCGTGTGGAGCCGCAGTTTGGCAGTGGAGGAATCCAGACTATTGGTGCTTGGCGTGGGAGAGATGCGGGGAAGGGGCGTCCAAGCTCACGGCAGCTTCTGGAGGCTTGCCGTTTGCAGACACGCATCCAGCAAGCTTGCAGCAAGCACGAAGAGGGGAGATCACGGGCAGAGCATCACTGTGAGGAGCAACGCATACCCAGGCAGCTATCCGGTCCGACTCAGACCCATCACCGCCGTCATCATCGTCAGCACCGCCGACCACCACCGCGAGAGCTGCGTTTCCATTGCATCACTCCACGAACCTCAGGAGACGACCGGCCGACACCACCACCGCCCGCCAGCGACCCATTGACACCGCAGGCGACCGGCACACGCCTGTCCACCTCCGCCATGTCGCGTCGCTTCGTGCCCCGCCTCTCCAACCTGTCCGCCGCCTCGACGACAATCACCGCCGGTCGACCCTTCACGAGCGCGTCTGCAGCATGGAGCAAAGCACCCGCCCTCAGCGACATCGAACCAGACACCAGCCACGTCTTCGACAAGAAACAGAAGCACTTCCGCGACAACCTCGCCGAAGCCCACCGCAAGCGTAAAGAATCAGAGCGTGCGTCCTCACAGTCTGCTATGTCCTCCTCCTCCTCTTCTTCTTCCTCTGCTGCTAGCGACGCTAAGTTGTCCCACTCCGTTTCTAACGATGCCGCTCACGGCATTTCTGAAAACGCCTCGCATTTCTTGGGCTCACTCAGTTCCGTTGCAGGGGAAGCCGCGCGTAAAGCCGAAGCTGCCAGTGGCGACAAGAAGAAGGGCACCGGCCTGCTCAGTCGCGTCATTCATGGCACCGAAGAGGGTCGCGAGATGGATCGAGAGATCGAACGCTCTTTCTCCCAGGTCCTGGCGCGAGGCAAGTATGTGCACAGTATTGTGTTCCATGAGGTCAAGCCGGATAAGGTGGAGGAGTATGTCAAGCTCGTGGGTGCCTGGTACCCGAAGGTTGCAAAAGATGGGGATAACCATGTGAATTTGGTGGGAAGCTGGAGGACTGAGGTGGGAGAGTGTGATACTTTTGGTGAGGAGCAGCGTGAGGGAAGAAGGCAGTGGTCTCGACTAACGCGTCACAGTTCACATCTGGGAGTACCAACGCTATGCGGGTTATCATAAGTCGTTGCACCGCATCCAGAACTCACCTGAGTTCGCCGAGTTCGATCGCAAGCTGAAGTCGCTCATCACGTCTAAGAAGACGTCGCTGATGCAGGAGTTCCGCTTCTGGCCTACGTCACCGCCTCGTCAGCTGGGAGGCGTCTTTGAGTTGAGATCATACACTCTTCATCCGGGCAACTTGCTGGAGTGGGAGACACACTGGCAGAAGGGTCTCGCAGCAAGGAGAGAAGTCATGGAGGGTGTGGGAGGTGAGTCTAGACAACAGATTCCCAAAAGTGGCCTTCAACGGGAAAGTCGCTAACATTTTATCACCTTTCAGCTTGGTTCGTCCAAATCGGAGCCCTCAACGAAGTCCACCACCTCTGGCAATTCGCCGACCTCGAAGAACGCCGTGCCCGCCGAGAGCAGAGTTGGAGCATTCCCGGCTGGGGAGAGACAGTTCACAAGACTGTGCCGCTGATTCAAACGATGAAGAGCCGCATTATGGTGCCTATGCCATGGTCGCCAATAGCATGAGCGAGGCCAGGATTATACAACATCTCAAGTTCCAACCCGAGACAAATGGAGGACAAGGTGTGGCCTGTCAATGAGAGGGGATTGGCCATACCATTGCTGGCAAAAACCGCGGGCAACAAGCAAGAATGAGAAATTGGGGGCCGCACGCACATCTGCGTTGCATGGACAAATACAATCACACAAGAGCACTTCAAGGCGTCATCACAATGGGGGCCAAATGGTACAAATGAAAGATTAGCTTGTGGGGAAGAGGCCATGGTGTATGGGTATTAGTAGCAGCATTCAGTATTCGTTCTTTCATTTGCGCGGGCAATCAGAAAGCAGCTAGACATTTTGCTGCGGGCGGCATGGATGGAGAACTGGCGCAAACAAAAAGACAAGAAGGAAATCAATACAATTCTTTTGTTTTGTCTGTTTGCTGGTGCTTTCGATCGACGTGTTCTCGAAACCGCGATGTGTAGAAGACAGGTAGACTCTCGAGATGGCAATCAAAGAGTTCTGAAAAAAGTCCGTCCGACATGTGTGTATACTCACTCAGAACAGCGAGTAAGCCACAGCATCTTCCAAGAAAATCGGGATGTTCACTGAGGAGAAGGCCTTCCGCGTCGCCTCAGCACTCAAACTACACGCTGCGTGCGCACCAAATCTCGTTTCAACAATTTCTTCGAACACAACGCGAGAGTCATCATGCGGATCGATGCACATCAAGTACTCCTCTGCGCATCTCAAATTCCACAACATCTTTGAGCAACGAGAATTGATAAAAGAGGCTCGGAAAATGAGAAAGGGAAATGTGACCAAAGATTCCATCTTTCATCATCCCAAGAAGGATTGTAGTATTTATCCCATCATTGTATCACAAGGTATGTTCCCAAAAGCCCGTTCCATTCGAGCTGGCCATGAAAGAAGAAGAACATCGCTAACCGCAGGAAGAATGCGGGATCCGCCCAAAATGCTGTCGCCCAAAAAAACAAAAGCCCATCAAAAGTGTGGTGTATCACATCCAGAACGTCTCAACCGACCGCATGCGCTGGCGGGATTCCACCCGTTCCAGTCCCTAAGACCGGTACAACCATTCCCGGACCATCAACCGCAGGAGCAGGAGCAGCGGCGACATCAGGTGTTGGGTATGGTCCCGCGGGCGTCAATCCCAAAGCCGGACTCGGGCCTCGCGCGCCTCTTCCCCTGCCTCCACCACCACCTCTCCCCCTCATTCCTAACCCGCTACCACCTCTACCTCTCCCCACTCCCGGGATTGGCAAGCTGAAATCCGGGTTACCGCTCAGGATCACGTCTTCTTTCCTTCTCATCTGCACTTCGGATCCGCCACCCATTCCAAAACCTGGAGGCCCTTGCACAGGCATACCGGGTCTCCAGTTCGGATTAACACCCCTCTGCGAGACTGATGTAAAGTGACTCGACTCGGATGCCGCGCCAGGACTTCTCGCTCCATCAGGTATGATCTCCAACGGATATCCCGGACCGGACACAATCCTCACGCCCGGATCCGAACCCGCGTAACTAGAACGTCGTTCTTGCGATGTGTATTGCTGATGTTCGTCCGGGGGCGTGATGTTGTGCTCAAAGTGCGGATGATGATGCGGAAGATTCTGAAGTTGATGATGATGATGATGATTACGTCTTAGAGATTCGTCGCTGTCATCCTGGTCAGTTGTGTGCCGTGCATCATCCGCGACTTCAGCTTCTTCAGCATGAGGCGAGAGGACCCGTGTGCTATCTACAGGAGGAGGTGGGGAGTTCATACGATAGTGCTGTATGCTGCCGTTCTGGTAGACCGGCTGATGCGCGGGGCCATCGTGCAAGACTGCTCGTTGAGCTGCACCGGGGGTCAGGGCGTTGGGAATGCCAGACTGTCGATGTGCGGGGTGTACGGCTGAGGGCGGTTGCGGCGCTGGGTCTTCTGCGAAGCGAGGATCAACGTCTTCGTAGTATGTTTGTGACCCAGAGCGCTCATGGCGCACGCGAGGTGGACTTCGCGGACCTTGGCCAGGCTCCGGAGATGCAGGAACGGGGCTGAGCGGTAACGTTCGTGAGGATTGTGTCGCGTGAGACTGGTCTTGCATTGACGACACGGTCTCGAATGTCGCTTTCGAGGCCTGCGCATCTGGCATCTGTAAAGGCGCATCGTGCTGTGCTGAGAGTGGTGATCGCTGGCCAGCCCACTGTTGCCGTGGTGGCACATAGTTCCTGCTCACTGTTAGCACATATACTCTATAGTCACCCGCAAAACTCACTGATCGCCAGAGTAGAAGCTCGATGGCGATGCAAGAGGCTGATCACCGTTCGGCGCATCTGATCGTCCTTGCATCAAACCGACCATTCCTGCGACATCACCATCACTATCTCGCAGACCGTATGCGTTGTGGGCATTCGCGGGACTTCCAGTCCGCTCGTCCATCTCGATTGCTTGTCCAATGGGGCCTGCAACGAATTGGTCATCCAATGGCGCAGGAGGAGGCGTATTCCTTGGTGCACCATAGTATGGGTCTGCTCCATACCCAGGCGGAGGCATTGGCCGTGGCGGCCCTCCTCTGCCCATCATGCCAGGAGGCGGAGGCCCGTACCCTCTACCTCGTCCATTGAATCCTGGTGGTGGCGGCCCATATCCTCCTCTCCCACGTCCGTTGAAGCCGGGTGGTGGAGGGTAACCTCCTCTCCCTCGAGGTGGGCCGTAGCCGCGGTTCGGCGGGCCATAGCCTCTCCCTCGTGGAGGATAGCCATTGGATCGGCCACTGCCCATGCTGCCCTCTGAGTTTTGATGCCTCAAACCGCCAGCAACCGCTCCCATTGCTGCACCTTCTGCAATTGGATTTCCGTACTGATCTTTGCTGGGGAATCTCTGCATGCCATGCTCCTGGCTCGGTCGTGGCATTGGTGGCACATTCTCGTCGAAAGTAGGTCGTCTGCCGTTCGTGCTAGTAGATCTAATGCTCGGATCACGATGCGGATTGAGAGGCACACGATCGTCTGCGTAGCCGTCGCTGTTCGTGTCCGGCCTCTTCATCTCGAAAGTCGCATATTGGCCATTGCCCTTCTCGACAGCAGTGCTTCCACTCATGGGCGGAGGACTCTCTGCTCTGGGAAGCACGTCTCCCTTTGGCAATGTGTCAACGAGCATTCGGTTCGCCGCTAGGTTCTCGTAGTAATTTTGACCATTCATGTCCGCGTTTTCGGCGATGCGCTTCTTGCGTGCTTTCCTGCTTACTAGTGTCCTTCGCATTGCACATGTTACTATACTGGACGCGACGATGAGGATTGTCGCTGCAAGAACAATCCATCCTCCCCATTGCATGTGCGGTACGAAGAGTAAGATGTCCACCAGAAACGCCAGGAGAGTGATCAACAAGGTCGGGAAGGTGAGGATCAACAATGCGAGCAGGTAGCGCGGCGAATGGGATGGTCCGTGGAAATGCGCCGCAACAGCGAGACCGAAGCATATCAATGCGAAGAGTGCGGCGATCGGATGCACGATTAGAATGGAGGATAGGCTATGTCGTGTCGAAGACGGGAGAGAGAAAGCTTCATTGTTGGCATTGGTGCCGCCGGAGAAGAGGCCATCTGCGCACACGTTATGTTAGCTCTCCGCGACGTCCCGGATCGCATCCAATGTGTCCTTCTTCCGCGAAAACAGAGTGACAAACCTGTACTGTAACCAATCACCGGCCCTTCACATCTCCCATCGTCACTGCACCATCCCAGTACGCCGAAGTTGTAGCCCTGGTACGAGCCGAGCGGAATACCCTCGATGACGGGTGTGGACAATGTGCTAAGCAAGAGCAGCACAAAAGCCACGAAGAAAATAATAGAAAGCGGAGTCGCCGGGCGCAACATCTTGTCCTACGTGTGGTCGGGTGTGTAATATCAAACGAGTGTGGTGTAGGAAGATTGCGCCGACGGAGACGACGCTGCTGCTACTGGCTCGCAGCCAGCGTGGCTGCCGCTGTATGTCACTCTCCTCGACAATCTATCCGCCTCCCACTCGTCGTCGCCAGTGGTGTGCCCAGTCGTTCCGTCGTCGCCGTCGTCGTGGTGCTGGTCGAAAAGTGTTGGTGAGGTTGTTGCTGTTGTCCCTGAGACGATGCTTCCGTGGCCCGTGGGCGCCTTGATTGACCTCGAGGCTTCTGTAACTCGGAACCTGGTCGCTGACAGTGTCCAAAGTCTATATCGCCAGCATGTCTCCGCTGACGCTGTCTGTTGACGAATGTTATGGCCGTTGCACTCCGCAATGTCGTCGTTGTCGATCGCGCTGACGCTAGAGGCTGTCGATCGGTTGCGTGGAGAACGGGGGCGCAGGCCAAAGGGATGCGCCGCGTAGAATATTGCGACGGCGAGGTGGCGGAGGTGGCGGGGAGTGCGCAGAGGCCGCGGCGGTGGTCGTTCGGAGTGCAGTGGAAGTTGGCAGACAAGTGAGGGGAAGGATGGGTGTGGCGTGCGGTCGCTGCTGCTGCTGGCGCTGCTGTTTGGTTGCGCGCGCGGTGGTCTCGCTGCGGTGGTGCTCACGGGAAGGATTGGATGGCCGCCTGTTTGCAGCCGCGTTTCCAGCTAATTTTTGATTAGACTATCGCCCGCTTCGCCTAACCAGATGGACGGCAAGCGTGCCACGCGAGACGGGCACTACGGCATGTGTAACGCTCAATCGCACCACTTGACATGAACGACAGTCGAAGACAGGCCGCGAAAGAACACGGAAAACAGCAACGACCATAACAGTCCATCGAAGAACAATGATCGTATACAGCTCCCATCACCACCGCGTGTGCAGACACAAACCACTCGCTAAAACACTATACAGCAAAGCTATTAATGCTCCTCCAGCACGCGACTACTCCATTCGCAACCCAGGCCCATCTGCGGCCCCACCTCGCGCAAACCTGCATCTCCAATCGCGCTTCTCAACCGCAGCAAAACTTCCCCAATCTCTCGTCCGCTATTCCCCGTTCTCGAAGCACCACGAATAGCCGCCCTGTGAAACCCACTTCGCTCCACCAATATTTATCCGTGCCACACAACTTTACCCGGCCCACGCAGGAACGCAGAACTACTTCAATGATACTAATAAGAAGCGCAACCAGACCACAAAATCTCATCACCTCTCGACTCAATGTTCAAAACTTTCCTCATCAAATTGTGAAGAGCAGCAACACAAAAAAGACAAACAGCTGCCCCGGAAATTGCCAATTCGCAAGCAGACCAGGGTCATCCCATGTCTCCTCTCTTCTCGAAAGAGACAGCCGGCCAGCCATGCTCTTCGGGGAACTTCCAATCCGGCCAACGCTAACTAACCATCGCAAACCCTGCCCTCCACGTTTTCAACGCTTTCTTCTTCGATGTGATGGGTATTCTTCGATGCGATATGTAAAAAGGTGAACAGTGAACATTGATACTAACAACACATAGTGTCACGGCACCGTTGAGCAAAATTGCTTCAGGCGATCGTCGTGAGCATGATTGGATCGAAAGAGAAACGCATTCGATAAGATCAAATTCGTTTTTCCTTTCCTTCATACCATTATTCGGCCGTTCAAGCCTCTCACTGCGGAGAAGGCAAAATGCGTAGACAGCGCCTCGCTGCTAAAAGGAAGCTCGTCGGAAGAAGAGAAACAATATCCTACAGAATCCCGAAATCCGCTTCTTTTGAAACCCAAACGCTTGATGCTTAGCAACACCGGTCCTGTCCTCTCTCCATCAGTTCGCCCCCCTACCGATTCTTGTCCCATTGCGCACCTGCAGCACAAACTCATTTAGATCCACCTCATACCCATTGCCTAACCCGACATTTGACTTCGATGCACTGCTCCCATCCGCCAGATTCCCACCCCGCAAAAAGCTCTGCAGATTTTCCTGCGCATCGGCTGCAGCCTGCAAAGTCTTCGCATCCTGGAAGACGTAAAGAACCGCCACGCGAGCGAAATCGACAGTGCTGTTGCCGTCTGTTAACAAAGTGCCAGTGGAAGACGATGACGAGGTAGTCGCTGTGGCCGTTGTCGAAGTCGATGTAGTTGCTGGTGTCGGACTGCCCGTAGCGACGAGAATGCTGTTACCAATGCTGCTACTCGACGCCTCCTGCCTCTTTGCCTTGGTAGTCTCCCCATCAAACGTCACGAGCTGATTCTGCACGTTGCAACTCATATCCGCACGGGAGAAGAGCCCAAGCAGTTCCTGCCTGTCCAAGGGAATGCCGAACTGCGACTCCGAGCTGTCCAGCAGCCGCGGAAGTGCTTCACCAATCGTGGCATTCCCGGAAGAGCCTGTCGATATGGAAGTACATCCCGACTCCTGTTTTCTTGAGCAAGTAGTCCCCGTGTATCCATTGACACACAAGCACTCGCAATCACCGTCACTGCCAAGGATATTAGCCCCTCCGTTCTCGCACGTCAACTGGGCGGCGCAGCTTCCAACCTTTGTCGATCCGGAATTTTGATTGGGTATCACGACAACGAGCATGACGGGGACGACAACAGCAGCAGCAACGAGAAGGAGGAGCAGGAGCATAAGGCAGATGAAGAGCCATTTCGGCATGCCACAGCGTCGTCTTCGCTTGATCATGCCAGCGTCGCTATCACTGTGCAGCTGCGAATGACGATTCCTGGACGAGAATGCCGCGAGACTTCGTCGAAATGCATTGCGAGATTCGGAAGGTGTTGACAGTGCAGGCGGGGGAAATGCATTTAAAATGTCAGACATGCTTCCAGATCGTCGCTTTTTCTCGTCCAAATTGTTAGCACCCTCGATCCAGTTCATGCCCATTCTAGAGGCAGTCTTGCCACGGTCGAGGTTGGATGCCAATTTGGTGGCTCTTCGGATGAGATCGGGCAAACTGGTGAGCGATCCTCGTGCCTCGGCTTCTTTGACAGCATCAACGTTGAGGCGAGGCGGCCTAGGCCTGCCCTCGCGTGCTGACAGTCCGCCCATGGGCCGCTTAAGCTCCTGGGCTTCCTCGGTGCTGAGCGCACCACCTTTCTCGAGGCCATCAACAATGGACTCTCTTCGCGGGTCATCGAGAGGTACGAGTGGTGATCGTGGGCGGGATCGCTGTGGGCGAAGCGGCATCGTTGCGCCAAGCAGCTCCTTCGATTGTCGCTGTTCGATCGTGGACCTGTGGTCCAAGGAAGGCGAGTCAAGAAAGCCTGTGCCGGAGCGAAACGTCTCGCTCGGCGTCTTTCTGCTCAATTTCTGTTTGTCTGGCGAAGGAGCTTCCTGTTGATGTTCTGCAATGGCCACCATCGGGATGCTCTGTTGTTCCTTTTGCGGATCTAAATCTGGCTCTGCATTTTCAGCACCCGGCTGAGTATGTCCTTCAAGCATTTCCTGCGCGAGAGCTCTCGATCGCTCAGTACGCTCAGGACTGTCAGTAGTTGCTGTGGACCCTCTTACACTGCCTTGACGCTGGCTGATGGCAATCCCGACGTCGCTCCTAGCATCATCGATTGCCCTCTTCATATGATCTGAGCTACGGACAGTGGTCAGGGTGGGCTTGCTTCTCTTCCCCAGACTGGCTTGCCGGACAATGCCTGTCTCTATGTTCGCCGAGTCAAGGATACCGGCAGGCTCAGGTGTCCTGATTTCTCCTCGCGCAATCGCAGGTTCTGTTGGCGAATCGTCGAAGTCGAAGTCCTCGGACTCTGTGTCAGACGGAGGTGGTGGTCTCTGTATAGGTGGAGCATTCGCTCTTTCCCGCCCGCGGTCGAGGTTACTCTGGGTGATTCCGATCGGGATGGCATTGCTGCTGGCGAAAGTGGTCTTACTGTCGTGACCGGCAGTATGCGCGCTCACAGTGCGAGTGCTGCCGCGCATACTATCCGTCTCCTCTTGAATGGGATGCACTGGTCCGACTTGTGGGTAATACGACGGCGGTCCCCTTCGCGACGAGGGAGGAGGCCCTAATGGCGGTCGACGATTCTCCGGCTGCCGGTAGGCGACTTGCTGATGTGCTTGCTGGGGAGGATATGGCGGAATAGCAGAGAGACCATCATCATGAACAGCTCCCATGTTCGGATGAGGACGATCTGGCAGAGGGTAATTTGGAGGAGGCACATAGCTGTATCCATCGCCCGTCCACTGGCCATTACCATGATGCGATGCCATTGGAGGTTGGTAGTGCTGTCGGCTGGCGGGTGCCACTGGAATCATACTTCGAGGTGGGCCGCGGCGCTGATAGTCGACTCGTGCAGGAGACTCATCGGGTCGTTGAGGTCGCGGCGGTGCTCGACGGGGACTGTTGCTGCCGTCACGCATCGGTCGTGCTGCAGGAGGTTGCGGAAGTGGCCATTGATCATTTTGTCCATAGTCCTCTTGGTAGTCGTATGCACTACCGTCGTACAGGTGCTCCGAGGGCTGCCATGTTTGATTGCTGGGAGGATAGTAGTGCTGTTGCTGCTGCGGTGACTGCACTCGTCTTGGGTCGCGTGCAGGTGGAGGCCCGGGGTGATCTGGTCGCATTGCAGGTGGGCCGCGCATGCGATCTGAAGTAGCGAATCCTGGCCGAGGGATACTCCGATTCGAAGGGTGGACGTTCTGGCGTTGTCGAGGCGATTCGTGCGAGCGGCGGTATTCGGGTTGGGGCTCGCCATAGCCTTCATCATAGTAATGGCGACTCATTCTCGGCGGACAATCAGAGCAGCGGAAGTGGCTGCACACAACGAACAATGCACGTCACAATGGCTGTTGGTGGGCCGAGCTGGCGTTTTCGTTGCGATCGTGCAGAGCTGCAAAGGGCCGTCGAGAATGCTTGCCGCAATCGCAACTCCAATGAATTTTGTGCACCAGAGTCCGGGAAAATGCAGGTACGCTGCGGTGTTCTACGCTGTCGTCGACCTTGCGGATGGCGGTGCTCGTGGTGACTCGGAGTTGCTGCTGGGACTAGTTCCGCAAGGCAATCTCCTCCGCATGCAACAGTGGCCGGTAGACTGGGGTGAGATGGTGCGGTGCGCGCGTGGCTGTGAGTGGTACAAACGAGTGTGGTGCAGTTGGTGCAGCGTCAGCGATTGGCGGTCCTTGCCTGGAGCTGCAGTTAGCCACGCCAGTCGCACTGAGGGGGATGGTGTGCGTGTGTTTCGCCAACCACCGCGGGGCCATGAGCTCACCAGAGGACTGCGTAGACGGAGAGGATCAGCAACGGGCGGGCGTGGAGACACGAGGGCGTGCGGACACGCGGTATGAATGCAAGGTTTCGTTATCGATGGTGCGGCCGTTGACTGTTGCTGCCGCCGCTCGGGCGTGCTGCAAACGGGTCGTCGTCGAGTCGTTGACTGCCTTTGCGTCTCGCAGAGACTGCCAGTGTGTCGATTTGCCAACTGCTCGCGGCGTCGTCGGGTCGTCAGTGGCCAGCGGTGTTGGCGCTCCAGACAGCTGCTAGCGTGTGAAAAGATCAAACGAGTGTCGTTACAGCGTGCATGAAAGCCCCAGGCTGATGACGACGCAGAAGGGAATGGGAAGCAAAAACGAGGCAGCTGCCAGTCTGCCGCACACGAACAGAAAACAAACGACGAGCTGCTCAGCCGAGCGAGGTGCTGCTGCTGGGGAGGGAGAGATGTCGTGTGGTTCCGCCGCGAGCACACGCCATCCACGCGCTGTGCTTTCGCTTATGTTTCTGGAAGCTATCGTGAACCTTGTCGGCAACTCGTCGCTTGCGCGCTTTGGGCACAGCTTTGTGCGGGCACACTTTCGCAGCCGGTCCCTCTCATCTCTCTTGAGCGCACCACAGTCTCACCTAGACTGCAGTCTCACCCACCGACTCCACTGCAATTGTTGAGTCCTCGTTCGTCGCCGTCCTTCTCCTTCTTGTCGCCGCCGCCTCCTCTCACTCCCGCCGCGATAATAACAGCTTCCACAAAGGACAAACGTGTTGGCGACGCGGCGCCGCTCTCCTGAATGCAGGACGCGACGCTGCAGAAAGATCTTGGCGCGGGTATAGGATGAAACCAGCCTTGTCGAACGGATACAGCTTGTGGCGTCCGCGCTGCTCGAATCCAGTCTCATACCCCTTCCAAGGATGCCAGGGTCGTCCAGATGGCGTCCGTCGATGACTTGTCGCAATGGCAAAACGGCACCGCCTCACCGTGATGCCCTGCCGTCCCCGTTTGGTGATTTGCTGCACGAGTTTGCAGTCAGACTGCACCACAACCACTCAGTGAGCCTATACCGCGCTATCACTAAGGCCAGCGGCAACGGTCAATGCCGGACGTGACGAGCGGATGAGAGAGTACCACAACATCATGAGACGCGATTGGCATGAGCTTTGGAGAGCGTGTCATCACGTCAACATGAAGTCTGATTAGAGTACGTCTAGTTAACCACATTCCTCAGCCAAAGTATCCGTGCGATGGGAATTGCGACATCCTCACAAAATCTCCGCCCTTTACCCACGTGTCGGAGACTTAGTCTTCGCCCCTCAACACGCAAAAAAGCATATGAGAGGGTGGCTGCCAAAGCTTAAAGCATGATGCTGAAACGGCTTCGAGCGCGGCGTGCCCATTGGCTACTGTGTCAATGTCATTCGCGCTCTTTGGACTTTTCCCCGACATCATGAGTCGCGACCAAATCGGCAGACACTCAATGGGCATGACAAGTCGCCGAGAGCTGACATCAGGAATGTATCGCGATGGACTCTTCCTTTAACATGTCTTCAGGATCGGATATGAGTACGATGAGAACCCCGTCCGGACTATACCATCATTCGAGACCTCTCAGCTGCCCAATAATCAAATCATCATGAGGCAAAAACGGCAGATGCGCAGCTGCCGCGATTATGTTGAGAAGGCGCAAGTAAGGTGTGGTCACAACTGCCTCACAATCGGCTGTACCAACTGAGCTCGCACGACTACCACTTCCACAAGACGATATAAAGCTTTGACTTCTTACACACGGCATGGAGACGGTAGACTGGCAAGCGCAAACAACAATATCTTCGCACGATGCACGGGTAAGACCACTCGGTGCTGTTGACATCCACAGACATGGAACCGGCCTGCCTTTTTGAGCCGCCTGCTTGAGCTGTACACGATTTCGACTTTCTTACGAGCAAACGTGATCGCAACAGCAAATACTTGACAGAACACATTGACGCACGAACAGCACAGCATGGATTCCATGACTTATGAACCCTCCGATAAAGAAAATGCTGCGCCATGTGAGCCCCAACCCTCGAGGATGAACTCCACTCCCCTTCTGGGTATGCGCTGACAGCGATCACTTCAGCCACAAAATCGCCTCCTCCAACGTGGTCCCCACGCCACCGCCCAGCGTACAGTCCCGGTGGCGCACACATCTCGAAACCTCCACGCCGCCCCGCCGCAGCTCTGCGAAGCATCCTCGCGGATAGCCCCTCACGATGTTCCTATCGGCGTCAAATGACAAAGCATTGGGCCTCGACACCCAAAGGCGATCGATCAAGAAGCGCGTCGCCTCGAAGGACACCCGAAGCTGAGGCTGGCGGTACCACATATCAACAGAAAAGCTCTAAACCCACAAGACCAGACTCTCATTCGCGCTTTGGCAGTCAATCTGATAAGCGTCGAAAGCTCACGAATCCGACCAGAACTGGATGTGGTGCTGATAACAAGGCAACACCAACAACTTCGCCCAATTCATCCGACTCAGCCACCAACGGGTGCAAAGGAGGTGTCCCGATCCAGAGTGCTTCGCCCGCCACACGTGCTGCAAAGCCGTTGCCATTGCGCGCCAAGAATAGCACTCCGATCGGATATAGCAGTCCTGTCAGTGAACAGCAGCCAACAAGAATAGCGGTGCCCGAGACAGGAGCAGATGCCTCATCGACGTCTTCGAAGCCAGGAGGTGGGGCCGCTCTGCCTGCAAGTGAGTCCCAGGATCACGATCCTTTCACGCCGATGAACGATCTCGAGGCCTCGGTGGCAAGATGCTTCAACGATCATTCGCCTACGGCTTCGCGAGAAGAGAGGAGGAAGACATTGCATATTGTGAACGGAGGCGTGCAGATTTCTTCTCCGCAGTTGAGACGCGAACAACGGCAACAAGACCAACAGCAGCCCTCTCAGGGACACAGACTGCTTCACCACACTCCTCGCGCTCCTCCGTCTTCCTCATCATCTTCGTCTTCCGCCGCATGGACCGGAGACGAAGTTTTCCTTCCACCAAGGTCGACAGCAGAGCCGAAAATAACCTCGCCGTGCCGATTTCGTGATCATGAGCAGCAAAAGCGGCCCGCCAATTTTCCTCGAGCAGCCGTCAAGCAACAACAGCACAGTCCTGCTCCGCTGAAATGTCCAGTCGGCAGCACTTGTTCGCGATCGCCGTTGTCTTTGCCGACGAGGCAGAGAGCGGATAGCGCAATACAGTTTGTTGGGATGAGAGTGAAGTCGAGATTCGAAGGCGTTGCAGTAAAGCAAGGTGAGGCCCCAATTAGATTGCTTCTGGCAGACAACGGATTTTGTGAGGGCACAGAGACTGATGTGGGAGGGATAGATCCCATTCGAGGAATACCAAAGCGGCCTGCGAGCGATGCTGATGATGAAGACGAACGGCCTGATGGAGACTCGAGCGGGGCGTCTTTCGCATCTTCCTCTTGTTGAAAGAGTTAAGCCAGGTTGGGTTCGTTTTGGATGAGCCGCCTGCCGGATTCGGTCTTGGTATTGCTCCACGAGTATGGAGTTGGTTTGGATAGCGTACCGGCAATGATATAGCGCAGAGGTTAGAGGCATGCTCAAGTTATCTTGGTTTCCTCATGCATGGCAATCTCCGCCGATACCACTGCCGTCATTTTGTGCTTGTTTGATGAAATCGCTGACATCTTCTTGCCATCCATTCACCTTCGGCAGAGACAAGCCCCAGTTTCTTTTCATTCGTCATTCATCAGAGGCGTCCTCTTTCTTCCATTTCATTTCGTGCCATAGACTCCTTCGCATGTCTGAGAAGCCCTTTCACGGCGCCTTCTCTTCGCCCTTCTCCCCGTTCAAGATGCTCGTGCTGTCAAAGCTCAGCTTCCCTTTAATGCAATCCGGGTTCCCACCCTCTCCTGTATCAGCCATAATAGCATCCATTTCAGCCCGTAGCATCTCCATTTGCCCCATTTCCAGTTGCTCAATGTCTATTCGTACTGTCGTCTCCGCCTTGACACTCATCGGCCGAGGTTGATCACCTAACCCCTTCTCCAGAGGGCCTCCATAGTCCGGGATCTCATCAAAGGCAGCTCGGGGAGGTCGGAATTTGTTTCTGGACTTTTTCGTGGCTTCGATGGTGGTTGAAGTACCAAACATGCGGTCGGCCCGCCAGTTGGAGGAGGTAGAAGCCGGAAAGGTGTCGAGTGCTCGGACGCGGTCGTTTGCGATTTCAGATCCGAAGAGGACGTTGTGGCGAGTGAGACTGTAGAGGAGTGTGTCGAGCCAACCACAACTTGTGATCATTGCTGCTGCGACGCAGAATTCGGTGTAGCTGACGTACACTCCGGCCATGGTCTTGAGTCGCGCGATGACGAGAGGTAAAGTGCAGACGACGTAAATGGTCGGGTAGGCGATGATGAGTTTGGCTGCGGATTGAGCTCGTTGTTGAACGGTCGAGGTGATGTAGTATGAGCTCTTCACGCGAAAGCAGAGGATGATGAAGATGAGCAGGTAGATGACCACGGTGAGGAACTCGGCCATGATGATCCATAGATAGTGTAGCCAGAAGCGCTCGTTGAGGTATCGGGAGCTAATCCAGCACCAGGCTCCCGCGCGCGTATACAGGTCCGTGGGGTGTAATGCGAGGCCAATTCCAGCACAAGCGTAGTTGAAAGTCCATAGGGCCACCAGGATCAACCTGAAGGCGTGGTTTGACACTCGGTAATCGAAAACGATATCGGCGAGGGAATGGACCGCAATGGCAAGCGTGAAGATGCCGCTCGATAGATCGCCTGTGCTTACGAACCAGCCTTGGGCCCAGCATTCGGGGCTTCCGCTCACTATGCTGCGTAAGGTGACCCATCGAATGTTCATCATGAATGCGACGGATTGCTGAATATCGGCGAGAATCAAGTTGAATATCAGCACGACGAACTGATTCGCTCGGACCTGAGGACCTTTGCTCCAGAAGAAGAATCGGTAGAGGAAGTGGAAGCAAAGTGCCGCCGAGCAGACGAGCGACAAGATGCCCAGACATGAGACTGCGATGAGTCCATTCTGTAGGTTCGGTGGCAGGTGGTCGAGTGTCGTCGGCGACTTGATCAAGGCATGAGCCGAGGAGGAGTGGATGCCATCGTCCATCGTGATTGCATCCTTCACTCGCAGAGGCCCATGCGATCTGTAGATTGAAGCGAGAGATCCTGGCGCAGTATCGGCACGGCGGCTGTTCAGTCGAGAAGTAGCAGCATCGAGGCTGAATTCTTCTCGTTTCCAGTGGCAAAGAGAGCCTACGGTGTGACCATATAGGCAATGACTTGACTAGAGACGACTGCACAAAGTCCAATAAGGGCTTGCTAGAGATGTGACAACCGCGTTTTCCGCTCAACGAACCGAGGGAAGGCAGTGGCGGCAGCGAGTACACCATATTTGCTGGCGCTTGTCGGGTTGGGGCGCACACATGGACAGGTGTGCAAGGTTAAGTCCTGCATTCTGGAGAGTTCCAGGTGCCAGGTCGAGGGACGAGGGCTGTTATCTATACTTCATTAGGCAATTGGCGGCTGACCACGGCGAACAAGGTGACCAGTGAAGACGGAGCAGTGTCAAAGCGATGTGTTGCCGGTGTTCTGGAGAGCCTGCCGACAGTGGCATCCTGGAGAGACAGCATGTCGCGGACCTGGCCGTCGGCGGCCTTTGGCGCGAGGCGTGTGAGAGAGGATTGATGAACTGACGACAGCAAGAGATTCCCTCGGCTGATCGGAGCACAGGATGCGATCTCACGCGACGTGGCCAGCAAGTGTCAAAGCGGATGAGGTGAGGTGGAGGAATTTCGGCGGGAAGTTTTGGGTTCTCGTTTGGCTTTCGGCTGCTGCTCACAATGCGGATTGGAAGGCTCCTGCACAGAAAAAGTATGTGCTTGAGATCAGATGGCGTGCAGTCAGTCACAATCTCCTTCGTAACGCCTTCGAGATCTTTCCAGGCATGCAGCATCTAGGCCCGGTTGTCTGTTGCATTTGGACGTTGCTTTCGAGTTGACTTTCTCTCAAAGCCTTTCTCCAGACCGTACGGACGCCGAGACATCATCGTATGGGAAAGATTTCAATGGGGATGTAGCCACTGCAAGCGCGGCCGACAATGTCCACTCTCTCAGCGCGAGTCAGTCAACGCAATGTACATTGTACATACACTGTCAGGGTCATTCTCTCCACTCCATAGCCGCAAGGCTAGTCCATCCCTCAGCCGATCCGAACCCATCGCCCCAACAGACAAGCTTCTACTATTCACGGCCCAAGGCACGAGAATGCAGTAAGCTGACGGCTACGACCCCTACGGACAGGATCGAAGTTCTCGAAACCGGCCATGTCGCCGCCCAGACCCATCTATCGAACCTTCCTCGCATGTTCGATCACCGCGGCCGCTTCCGGCGATCACGACATGTTCTCACTAACTCCAAAACTTCGCGACAACTTCTTTCACGTCTTCCACTATGGCCTGCGGAGCCTCCAAACAGGCAAAGTGTCCGGCATTGTCTCGTTCTTTGTACCATACAAGGCTCCCTGTACCTCCCGCCGCTCGCTTGCTGTTCGGGGAAGTGTCGTACCCCATACTCGTGTAGCCAAAGGGACACTTGATTCTGTTCTGCCATTCACCGCAATAGGCTGCAAACTGGTCGTGCCTGGGATTTTCGTAATACAGCAGCGCACTGGTACCGATACAGCGGGTGTGGAAGTACAGGCACACCGTGGTGAGGACATGATCCACTTAATGGGGAGTGTAATGTACTGCCGGGTTCGAGGCCTCTTCGTACTACACCGTTCATCAGCCAGGCTCTTTGAAAGTCCGAGATCTCGCACGACTTCACGCTCCGATCTAACTTACCTTCTCCCCGATGAAAGTCATCAAGCCGACGGGATTATCTTCCAACATCCAGCTCAGGCTCTGCGGCCGCGTCCGCATTAGAACCGCATACCCACTAATCAACAAATCAGCCCCTATACCGAACATCTCGCAAGTCTAACGAAAGAAGCACAACAAGACTCACATATGCTCCGTCCTCCAATTCCCCTTTCTCTTCTCACACCATTTCTCCCGCTCCGTAACATTCTCAACTCCCTCCGGCAGCGCCCCAGGACACCAATTCAAATGCATCACCTTACACCTCTCGCTATACTTCGCCCCCAGTTCCCTTGCCACCATCGCGCCCCAATCTCCCGCTTGCACAACATACTCCTTATACCCCAACCTCTGCATCAACTCATCCAAAACCCCCGCCGTACGCTTCACCGTCCATCCTTTCCTCGGCGGCGCAGAAGAAAAGCAAAATCCAGGTAAACTAGGAACCACGCAATGGAATTTCTGCCCTTCACCTTCACCTTCCGTCAAAGGTTTAATGACTTCAGAAAACTCATAGAAACTTCCCGGCCAGCCGTGGATTAACAAAATCGCTTTCGCGTTTTCATCTTTTGATTTTTGATGTATGAAATGTAAATTTACTTCTTCAATTTCTGTGGTGAAGTGCTCGAATTGGTTGATGCGGCCTTCGGCTGCGGACCAGGAATAGGTGTTTTGCCAGTAGTTGAAGAGTTCTGTGGCCCATTTGTGGGGGACGCCGTAGGCTTTGTCGGCGGAGGGGAGGATTTCTTGGGTGGGGACGCGGATGTCTTTGAGTTTGGAGTGGAGGCGTTCGGTGGAGCGGATGTCGATGCGGGGACGGAAGGGGGTGATGGACATGATGGGTTGTGGTGATGGTGGTGACAAGTGACTGGATTGGTGTGTATGGGCTTGGGTATGTTGATGTATGTGTTTGGACTTGTTTTGTTTGTGAGGGTCTTGTGGAGCTCTGGATGAGTTGTGTCTTGAAAGAGGTCCTGAGCTTCTAACGTCACGCGTGAGATTAGACTTGTACTGTCTGTCGGAAAGCCCACTTTGTCCAATGCCAAAGTAGTACTCCTTTGACCGGGCAATGTCCTGCAATGGAGTGAGGTGTAGCAAAACAGACGTGAAGATGGAGCTCACAAGCTCTCGTGACATGGCAGAGCTTCTCCATTTGTTGGAGTGGAAAGTCACTTTTGGGAGCTTGGGCCACCTCGGCTGCTGTACGCGGCCAATGTCTATGGCTTGGCAGTCCATACAAATCGAAGTGGATGTGCTATTGATGGTGGAGCTTAATGCATGATGTGAAGTTCAGTTAGGGTCCGGATGTGACTGTCATTCTTTCATGCTGCGAGATAGATTTCGCGAGCCGATGAAGTCGACTTTAGACAATTCGAACAAGATTTCCGCTTTCCGCTTCGAAGGTCTCACATGAGGGTATAGGAAGAGGGCCAGATCAGATCAACAACAGAAGGTGGTGATGCGGTATCTGTTGCTGGATCAAGAACCGCGTTCCTGCTTCCAGAATATGAGCACTGTTGGGGTCGTTGGATGATACCGACTCCTTCGCGATTTGGCAGTCGAACATGGCTGTCATAGATGCATTGCATCCCGGTGCTGGTATAGGAGGGAACCAAGAAGCGGGCGATATCAGGTATGATCGCAAACACGTGCTGCTTTCCGTGAGGCTTCGATCAAATCTCTCCTTTGGCCGAACAGAGGTCGACTTTGCTAGATACGCGCGATGGTAAAAGCTGTAGGGAATCTCGGCGCGTCCCTACCTTGTGATGAGCATACTAAGATGTTATGAAATCGTATGCACTCAGCTGTGCCCATGCATATCATCCAAGACGTTGTCTCAGTGGGGCTTCACGTGGCACGGAGACCGTTTGAGCGGTGCAGTCCTCGGGTGCCTCGATGACGAACGGTGTAGCAGCGAGGTTTCAGTATACATGAAACTGCCGGCTCATCTCGGGCGGCGCGCGAGAGCATTGTCGAAACACAATGTACTGGTTGTTCACGGCAAGCGCACAGCACTTGAAAATCCTGCGCGGTGTGCAGGCATGAAGCTGTTGTGTTGCGGCGCAGAGCTGCACACCCCTTCCTGTTCCTGAACGGCATTTGCAGAAAGTTGGCCGCAGCCGTTGCGTGGTGGTGGGACTGAGTTTGGCCTCGGAAAAGGTTGTCGCATGCTTGGGCGACGCGACGTTGATCCGTGTGCCACGAGGACGGGAGCGCGATAGAGGTTGGGTCGTGGTGTCGGTGCGTGTATGGGCGCTGCGGCGTTGTGGTGGTGGACGTGCAACACGGCGTGTGTTGGTGATATCGTGCGACGAGGCAAGGCGTTCGCGCATTGCTGCAGCACGCATGTCGTACAGCTGTCAAAGCACGACACCTGCAACGCTCTCGCATCCGAGACTTTCGAGGAGAGTAATGATGGCTGTTGGGTTGAAGTCTCTCTCCACACAACCTCGTCTCGCCACCCTCCTCGAGCTCGTCGTAGCTCTCGATCGGGCAAGGGAGCTCTGGATGCAGTGATTGGACGCGTGCTGGTCAGACAAAGCTGCCCGACGAGACATGTGAGGGCGATACAAACGCGCCGTGCGCTCCCTCTCCTTGCTCCCCATCATCACCGTCGTTCGCCGCCGCCCAAACATGGCATCGCTTGCGGATGGGCAGCATTCATCTCCGCCGGATGGCCAGGGAGCGCGATCCCACGAGCGAGGCGGTCTCGCTCAACCAGGATCATGCACGCCTCAGATGCGCTGGCATGCCGAATGGGCGGCGAAGGAAGGGCGCTGAAAGCAAGCTGCTCGTCCTGCCCGACCAACGCGCCATGCTGCTGTCCAACGTCCTCTCTGCTCCGCCCTTGTGCATGATGATGCGCCATTGAGACCCGGCAGCGGCACGAGCATCAGCACTCCACGACCACCGCTCCACGAGGCAAGGCCATGCTTTGCCGTCGCACACGCTCGGAGCAACACCAGCGGCGAGGAAACGGGCGGCGAGAATGCTGCAGACGACCGACGACGACGACGACGACCTCGACATCCTCTCTCTCGCACGCACCATCGCCTTCATCCACTACCGGCCGGCCGTGTTTGATCGACGGCCCGGCGGTTCGGTGCCAGCAGAGACCGCAGCGCGCGAACGAGCATTGAGACAGCGGTCGGCAGCTGGCAGCTGTTGATTCGGCTTCGAAGCGAGCAGCGTCATCGCCATTGACCTCGACTTCAAGTTCAGTTCAGCTCAATCTCTCCGCGCATCGCACAGCAAACAGCATCGCGCACACGGCCATCAGCAGCACGGCTGAAAATAGGCAGGTGAGGTTGGGTCGTCCGTTTCGCTGCCCGTGCGTTTGGGGGGCGTTTTGACCAGCCTCGTTTCTTGGTATCCATCATCACCGTCCCAGCCTCCTCGGCCTGCACGCGCTATACCCGTCGTCACGTCCCTGCCCCGTCACTTCTCACCACGCTCGCGTCGCGCTCGCTCCCCTCTTTCCTTCCCTCGCCAAAGCATGGCTGTGCTCTCACCGTCCCTACCCCCAGCACCTCCCAGCGACTCTGCTCTCCGCCGCTCGTTGCTGTCGCCGTCGTCGTTGTTCCGCATCGCCAGATCTGACCGCGCCGCCGTGTGCTAGCGCATCGCCTCACCCCGATCGACATCACTTCCAGGACTGGCTGGGTCGGGGATTGCCATTGGCACTGCAACGCACTTCACCGCACACAGCACTCGACGCTGCTCGCTCGCCTGCGACGACCTGCGCACACAGGAGCCGTGTCGGCCCTACTCCGCGGCACTTTTAACGACCGCTACGATTCACACGACCGTCACGACCAGCGAGCTGCCGTGTACACGACCTCTTTGCAATCACGTCTAGAGCACGCTTCTGCTGTTGAACGATTACGACTGCACGACCTCTCGCGACCCTCGAGCTCTTCCGGTAGTGTTGGAAGTCACAGTCTCCGCCGCACCGCGCGCTTTGAAGAACCCAGACCTTCTCGTTTGCGATCAACCTCAGTAGACGCTCCCGTCCGGACAGAGCCCTCGCCCACGCGCTTGCGCGAAGAGTCTCCTCCCCCGCGAGCACAGACAACTCCACCAAAGGCGGCGTACCATCGCAGGGCCGCCAGTGCGCAGTACAGCACTTCGACAACACATCCGGCACTTCGCATCTCGAAACGAACCCACTCGGCCATCCTCTACGCGCTTGAAGAGGCCATCCGCAAGCCGAACCCCTTCACGCCAGACGAGGACGAGGAATACGCTCTAATGTCAGATCTCGGCGGCGGCAGTGCCGGTCGAGCATCCAATGGCGGTGCACGAACAGCAGGGCCAGTACCCGTAGGAGGCGCTGCGCAAATACGGACACCTCGAGATGTCATGAGAGATCGAAATGCCCGTGAGGCCAGAAGGCAGGAACAGCAAAAAGAAGAAGAGCAGAGAAGAGTGGCAGAGGAGAGGAGAAGGAGTGCAGAGAGGAGAGCGGCCACGGTGCCCGGAGCTGCACCAAGATTCAGCAACACGTCATCACAGTACAGTCCTGATGTCCGCGCTCAGGCTGGCTTTGACGATCCTGCAGCGGAGAGGAGGCAAAGTAGAGTTGCCGGAGAAGTGGCAGGCACGAGCATGCTTGGTGAACCGACTGGTAGAGTCAGTCAGGATCCACCGAGCAGAGATCGATCACAGAGTGCCTCGCGACCTGAACCCTTACGGCCGACTCCAGCAGCGACAAGGAGAACGCAGCAGCCCAACCAGCCAAGAGCTGCTCCTGCCACAACAGCAGGAGCCACAGCAGGCCCATCAGCTTCACTACCTGGCTCGAGTACGGCACCCGGTGAAGGCGCTCAGCGAAGCACGCAGTCCTCTTTCCCACACGCGTTCGAGAGATGGGAAACACTGTCGTCACATTGGGAGGGTCTCACCTCGTACTGGCTGCATAAGCTGGAGCAGAACACGGAGGAGATCAAGGACAAGGTGCCCACAGCGTCAACACTCGCTCGACAAATCACAGATCTGTCAGCTGCTGGTGCGAATCTCTTCCACGCCGTGGTGGAGCTGCAGCGCCTGCGTGCCAGCAGTGAACGCAAATTCCAGCGCTGGTTCTTCGAGACTCGCGCCGACAATGAGCGGAATCGCGAGCTCCAAGCAGGCATGGAGAGGCAATTGAACATCGAGCGCAAGGCAAGAGAGGACACTGTCCTTCAACAAGCAGAGGCCGCACAAGCGGTGGAGAACGCCAAACGTGAGGTTGCCGAAATGAGACGAGAGCTCATGATCAGCAAAGATGAAGCACGTCGTGCATGGGAAGAGCTGGGCAGACGGAACCAAGAATCGCTCGACACCGCACAAAGCCTTAAGGAGGGCCGCATCACGGTGGTCAGCGGAGTGCAGGTCGTGCCATATTTTGGACAACCGAGCAGGACGGGTAGCGCAAGCCAAGGAGGACAGCGACCTGTCACCCGGGATGGTCCTCAGCCAGGATACTCAAGCGCTGGCTTCTCCGCAGGTGCCGCTGGGTTGGCAACTCCAGGTGACGATGAGCGGCAGTACTATCGCGAGGAAGGTCCATCGCCGACGAATACCGACCCTTTCACAGAAAGTGGTCGACAACAGCCTTTGCACCACGAGTCCGGGAAGCCGTCGCTTGCGCAGGGAACATACTACCCTCTCAGTGGTTCATCTACCTCGCAGCCACCATCGACCTCAGCAGCGAGACCTGGCGCAGCTCAAACATCAACAATGAGTCCGGAACGCTTCTATCAGCAAGGTGGCCCATCGACCTCGTTGCATGCTTCGCAAGCAGATCCGTCGCGATCTGCAGCGACAAATATGCCGCCACCAGCCCGAGCAGACACCAGGTCGCAACCTCGCTCGGAAGCCGAGTCGTACGTCTCTACAGAATACGAGCTCGATCACACGGGTTCATTTCGGCTTGACAGCCAAGGAAATCGAATTCCGTATGTGGCTCGTCCCCAACAGGGACCGAGTGATGTGCGCAGTGAGAACAGTGAGGACGACTATGACACCGAACAAGCTGTTCGTCGAGAGCGAGAGCTGGCAGCTCAGTACGGCGGAGGCATGATTCCAGAGGCGCCATCAATACCTTCGACGAGTGCTGCTGCAATGGCTGCTGGCTATGTCCCTACTACAGGTCCGTCGGAGCCTGATTACGAGGGCGCTGGATACGAAGACTACCAACAGCAAGTGCCTTACCAGATGCAAGGCCGCCACCATCATCCTACGAGACTAAGCGATGTGCTCGAGGAAGAAGAGGAGCGAAGTAGCCGTCGTACTGGAGATTAGTCGTCTTCAGCACCATTTCCGACGGCTTCGACCCTCGAAAGCGAGAGTCAGGCGCAAAAGATGACTTGGCAAGAAGCTTCGTGCCATCAATATCGTAACGAAGAGCGACCGGACGAGGTTCAGCAGAAGTGCATGACTTGGCAAGACGCGATCTCCCTTGCGCCTACTGCATCGCGACGACGAGCATCAGCGTCAGCCGCAGGCGCCCATCCGAAGAAGAAGCGCATCATCGTCAATGATCCGAGAGAGCTGTTGATGAGCTGGCAAGATGCAGTCAGAAACGGCCCGAAGATCGAGAGGACGGCTACGGCGCCAAACATCACCGTCACCAATGCCACTGCGACTTCAACTCGCTCGCCAGGCCCGTCTGACCACGGCAATTCGGCACGTTCGAGCAGTGACGGCGCCACTTGCTCTTTTCTTCGGCCTTCTACTGCTCTCAGGATGATGCATGGGCGGAGCAGGACGATGGGATAAGCAAAAGTCATCTTCTTCCAGGCCACCGTTCGACCAGCCCAGGATCGGGCAACACCGGACACACCATTCTCCTAGAGTCTCTTTCCTTTTCTGTATGTCTGGTGGCTTTAGCGCATGTTTTGAGAGAGAGAGGTCTTCTCTGGATTTTTTGCTCTGCATAGCGCTTGCTTACTTGCTTTGTTCGGCTCTTTGCGCATATCAGCGTTTGCTTTATTTTCCTTCTCTGAGCGAGGCGCGAGTACGCGAGAGATACCTCTGATGCGAGTTGTTGTAAGAATGGGTGTATGCATAGCATAGCGTGGCAATACGTGGGTCGATGCAGTACAAATGAGCACCGTAGGAACTTTAATGTTTGTGTGGGTAGGAAAGCCAAGGGTTAATTATGTATATGGACTGTAATGAGATGCTGAAATCTTCGAGATCCGGTCCATGGTGGCTAGCTCTGGCCGATGAAAGTGCGAGCTTGTTTACTGTGATGCGAACCTCGCAAGGCAATTCTTGAAAGGTGCATCGTTGACGAGGCTGAAGAGCGAGAAGCGCGTGGGATCAATCTGCATTGCGCAGTGCGTAACCTCATGGCTTCTCTTGATGGCGTCTTGTATATCCACCTTTGATGCCACGAATATCATCAACGGAGCGTTGTCACAGGACTGGTGGTTCCGTGCCAAACAGCGGCCGATGCCGCGATGGACCCGCTTTCAATCACTGCATTGCTGGACAGGTCGCAAACGCCTTCCACAACCTGCGAGAAGTGTGTCGCACTCTGCCCGGTCGCTTGCACGCCTGACGCACACCGGTCAGACAAGCATTCCTCCTACACTCGAAAGGCTTCGAGAGCATCTCCAAGAACTGCACGCAATCGCAAAGGTCCTGGTCGATGCCTGTAGCCGCACGAAACAGCCTTTGCTTCAAGCGAGGCAATGGTCGAAAGTGCAACGGAAGCTGCAAAACTTGCAGGAAGACATCAAGACACAGAAGAGCTATTTGCATATTGCTGTAGGCGCTTCCAATTCGTACGTCTGTCCATGTGCTTTCTGCGTGCGCAAGTCTCAGCTGACCGGTCTTGACAGGAGAGATCTCGGGCGAATTCAGCTGGACCTGGCAGCCATAACTGCCAGTGATTCTACGCGGGATTCTCTGCAGACCCAGCTACACAAGGCCATGACAGACAACACTGCCCTCCTGAATACCTCACTCGAAATCAACGATCGTGTCGAAACGCGTCTGAACAGGCCCGAAGCATCGCTGAAAGCTTCAGAGGATCGACTGAACGCGAATGTTGGGGAAGTGCTTGCTAGAGACCACGAACGAGTACGAAATCAGCGTCATGAGTCAGAGTCTCTCCCTTTCGGGCGCCGCATGCCATTCAAGCCGCGGACAGATGCTGTCGGAGTGCGCCTACGACGATACAACAATTCCTGCAGGCCTGGGTGTTCTTGCGTGTGTCACACACAGAACTGGGGTATGACACAGTCCCTTTTCAGTCGAGTCCTGGGCCAGTTGTTCGTTGACTACTCTGGCTTACCCATCATGCGAGCCGGTTGTAGCGATAGGCGCTGCAGCAAACGTCAGAGCGCGTATCTCGATTTGGAGTATTGGTTGCCGAACGGTGTATTCTGGTCACAGATTGTCCGCCTCTATTGCACGTATCAAGCGCATCTCGGTCCACAATTCCAACTTATGATTTGCGCTGCTGATGTTGATGATGATGATGATGGTGATGATGATGATAATAATGCTCTGTGTACAATTTGCAAGTCTGGTAGACCTGGCAGTCTTGATGGTCGAGGCTATATGCGGTCAAAGCCTACGTTTTCCATGGAAAGCGATATTTTTCGCTCTATGCAATTGCTTCCATGACGTGGACATTTTGTCAATTTTCGCTTTTTCGTTACTCCTTAGCGCCGTCAAGAGCTCAGCTTTTGGAGGTAGAGTAGATAGATCGTGAAGAAGGGGATTACTGCGAGCGACTCCACGCGGTGGGGAAAGTGTTTTCAGGAGAGGGAAAAGTATAATATGTCGTGGGGTATCATTGCGCATTTCATCTATCAACAGTAACTCCTGGAAACTGTGCGATACCGCAGTCTCGAGCATGTTCGCCTTCGTGCCCTTCGACTGGCTGCTTCTTATCCTAGAGCCATCACGCCAGTCAATTCCCCCTTACTCATCTCCTCCTCCAACCACTCCACCGCCTCTATTCTCAGCAGGAGAACTTCCCACTCCTTCTGCCTCTTTCCGTCCCATTCGGCATCACTCAACCCGTCGAGTGTCTCGTATTCTTCATCGAGGACTTGCATCTTGGCTCGGAGGATCGATTTCGGGCTGAGTTGCATGGTGCTTTGGAAGAGGTGGATGTATGGCACCGGGAGCAGAAGGAAGTTTGCTGTTGGGTGGTCCATTTTCGCTTGTGAGGGTCTTGTGTGGGTTGGGTATGCTCTGAAAGTTCGTTCTGGAGTCTGAGCTGTGGTTTTGAAGATTTGGCAGCACGGATTTTGGGTGAGATTTGTCAGAGAATGGGCGGAAGGGGAGGGATAGGGGAGAGGTGGTATTTAATCTCATGGGCAATGAGGACGCTTTTTTCTGCATTTCTAAGGACACTGAGGTACCAGTGGTAGTGTTGGGTATAAAGTTAAGAGTTGGGCAGGAGAGAGTGAAGTCCGTAAGGACGCTGGTGAATCTTGAAGAAATGAAAAGTAAGTAGCGAATGGAAAGTGATGGATTGCAATACTTGCTTTGATGCTTTGGTATCAAACAGCGTGGTCTTTGAATGAAGCAGAGAAACATTTGCGAGACTTAGTCTTTAGCTCAGAGGCATGGCCTCAAAGAATGGGCTACTTATCGGAGGTGGTACGAGTCGTCTGGACAATCGAAGTTGATCTCAGGGTAAGCGTTCTTCAAGCCAACATTGATCTGCTGAATATTCTCGTGATCCATGTTGCTCTTGATTTGCAGGATAGTGTTCTTGTTGTCTTTGGCACCTTTGCACTTGAAGCCGTCGACGTGGAAGAACTTGGTGACTTTGTCCTCGACGAGGCCGCATTTTGAGCCGCCAAGATATGGTCGGCCTATCGTGACCTGGAAAATGGATTGGTTGACGTCCCAGAAACTGTTTCTGAAACCCTTGCAGCTCGAAGTGTCATATGCAAGGGCGCTTCCACGCTTGACCAGCTCGTCTGGAGATTCAGGGGTGGTGTTTGGGATGGTTGGCGCGGCCAGCGCACCAGTAGCGGCGAGGAGGACTGTGAACTCGAAGCGCATCTTGATGGAGTCTGTTTGTTTTGGTAGTGGACTGCTTTGAAGTCGTGAAATGGGGTTGATGTGGGAGACGGCTACCGGGCAGACTGCAGGGTTAATGTATTGGAGATGAACAAAGACTCGATACAATGCCTTGCGGTGACAAAGCGGCTATTCACGAGCTTCCCGTGACCAACAAAGGCGAAGAGAGAGTGAAGACGTAGGAGTGATGAAGTCTTTGTTTGGGTCAACCACGGCCAGCCCCAGATCGACAATACCTTTGTGAAGCCCGAGGTGAAGTGAAGCCTGATGTGGTGCCTGAATTGAGGCCTCAGGTGGAGGCTGTTTTGAAGGCTGGGATATGGATGTGTCGAGATCAGTGTTGTGATCGCGTGGTCAGCGACCAGGCTGTACGGGTCGCTGAGCATCGCCTGAATTCGCCACCGCATTCCGCCGACGGGCTTGACTGGGAAGGCACCGGACAGCGACGTCGTGCACTCGAGCGCGACTCATGGCCAAGGTCGATGGAGTGGCGATATCTGGAAGGAAGCAAGTGAACGGCACGTGCCTCGGTGAAGGATGCGCAGAAGAGAAGGGCGGCGGTGGTGGCCGGCGATGGAAGGCGTGGTGGGTTGGGTGAGTATCGAGTGACGCAGGGAAGCGCCAAGCCGCCCCGTGCACTGCCTGGTCCCGCCTTCTTCTCCCCTCCTTCATTCGCTTTGCTTCCAAGAACCTGCACCTGAACCACAACATCCGCAACAACACCACTCTCCACTCCACCGCCGCCGCAACACACTGCACCGCTACTTCGAGCACCGCACGCGCCAACACACTACCCACCCCGCGACACCGACGACACAGCTGCGTATGTCCGGCCAGATCGAGAACCTCAAGTCTTTTGGTGAGTCGCCGCCCACACGCCCACTCAGCCTCGCGATAAGCACGTCGCACATGACACCACAATGCCGCGTGGCTCGCTGGCTCACCGCCCACACCGCTGCAACGTGGTGACGACCGCGGCGGCGGAGGTGGAATGCCGCTTGTCGCGTCGAGTCATGTTGCCTCGCTGCCCACAACACCACGTATCACCTTCCAGGAATACAAGCTAACCACACACACTTCAGACCCCTTCGCCGAGGCAGATGCCGACGGCGACGGTGAGACCAAGCAGTCGCAGAACTATATTCATATCCGTATCCAGCGTACGTATTGCCCCGCACCCTTCCACCGACTCGACCTCCGACTGACTCTCGCGTAGAGCGCAATGGTCGTAAGACCTTGACTACCGTGCAAGGACTCCCAAAGAAGTTCGACCAGAAGAAGATCCTCAAGGTCATCAAGAAGAAGTTCGCCTGCAATGGCACCATCGTCAATGACACCGAGATGGGAGAGGTGATCCAGCTCCAGGGCGATCAGCGTAAGGATGTGCAGGAATTCTTGGTCGACAAGAAAGAGGGACTCGAGCTAGATGCCAAGACCATCAAGGTCCACGGTTTCTAGGCTCATACTCACGACATGTGAACCGTCTGCGGCGCGTCGAGGATATCGCGAAGTTGGAGCAATGCCTACCCGGCAGCGACTACACATCGCATCCTACGTGCACTAGGCAGGTCGGCTGCGGCAGGTACAACTCGCTGCCCCCGGCTGGTCCGGTGCACGGCGACACGACTTCACGATCACGAACCCGCTTCTCTGCGAGAAGCTACGAGGACATGCGCAGACGGACGAATGGGTCCCTTCTGAACGACACGCAAGGCGAATTGCTATTGGGCACGCTAATTCTGCTTCATTTCCTTTTCTACAAACCACCACAATTCCGGCTATGGCTTCTTTGACGCTGCGAGCAACGAGGGACAGGCTGGCTGGATTTGGTATTGGCAGTAGCGTTACGTACCACGAAATGGAATACATGAGCATACTGCAGAACATCTAACTCGTCTCTGACTTGTACGTAATGAAAGACCGGCTGACGAAGTAGGACGATGTTTTCCATGCCGCAGTGACCACTGCCAGACATGCCCCTGCACTCTGTGTGCTTTTTCGCTCGGAATTTTCACATGCGGATCTCATCCCTGCGGATCTCGCAGATGCTGGTTCTCCACGGATCTCCTCACACCGGCCGGCCTTACTGTTTCTTTTCCGACGCAGATTGCGGTATCCAAGAACTTCAACTAAATCGGCATTGCAGCATATCCGTTCCCCACTGAAAGTCTGCACTTTCGGAAAGAGGTTGTTCGCGGACTCAGATCCGGAGTTGTCAGCATGTGGAAGCTTGTTTAGATGAAGTTGAGGATAGGGGTTCACGGTGTGTACGGGTTTTTGGTGAGCCGGACGGAAGGTGGGAAGTCAGTGCTGGAGAGGAGGAAGGAGGGAGGAGGGAGAAGGGGGAGGTGGTTTGATGGTATTGGGGGGCTGGTGTACTATCATCGTTTCATGTTTGGAAATCGCTGCAGATGGTGTAAATTTTGTCGCGTTCCACCAGGTCATCGCTGAGCGAGGAAAGCAAGGGAATGAGAGCACGCATATATTCGATAATGACGAGACATGGAGAACGGATGGTTTTTTAAGTGTCATGCATTCATTCATCTCAATGTGCTGTGTTGAACATATAAAGAAATTTCGTCCCATCGCTATGTATGCTATGTTATGCATCATTCTAGTATCGTCTACTAGTAAACATATCTAAAACTCTTCCGTTCTTTGTCTGTCAAGTTTTGCCATTGATCCTCACTATCGTCCGGTGCCACAACTGGTGCTTCTGAATCCATCGATGTCCCAACATGTGGTTTCCCATACTTGCGATCCCGATGTCGATTCACAAGGTAGTAATAGCTCGCCAGTAACGATAACATGAGAATCGGTAGCCCTTTCGCTCCAACGAGGATATCTTTGCCAGTTTGATAGTATGGTGCGTCTTTGGGTTGCACAGCATATGGCGCGATGATGTTTCCGATGGAAAATGTCCCAGACATGATCGCTGTAGCGGCAGAACGTTTTGTATGCCCGGCGATATTGGCGGACATCCATTGGAGTTTTATACCCGAGGTGAAAATGCTGCAGGATACGAGGTAGATTCCAGCGAGTTGAGCGCCTTTGTTTTGATGAGGGGAGAAGGCTACGAGACAGGCGCCTGTGAAGGAGAAGCAGTAGCCCAGGACGGAAATGAGCCAGCGGGGCATGATGTGGTAGCGGATCACCACGGCGGAGATTAGACAGGTGACGATACAGATTGCGCCGCCGGGGGTGGTGAGGAGGGCGGCTTGTTTGGCATCGTAGCCAAAAGATTTCATTATGGTTGAGGCGTAGGTGCCGAGGATTCCAGAACCGAGGGAGATGAAGATGTTCATCATGACGAGGAGGTAGATTTGAGGGTCCATGGCGAGCTCTCGAAGTTGGTGCCATTCAATTTTGTGGCCTGTGATTCCGGTTTGGTTGACGGAGACGTGGTGTATGAGTGCGGTCTTTTCTGCGTCGTTGAGGAATTTGGCGCGAATTGGGCTGTCCGGCATAAAGAAGAGGCAGATGATTCCCACTGTGAAACTGATCACGCCCATTACGAGATACATGATGCCTAGCGTTCGTTAGTATCTTGCTGCTCTTCGTGTGCAAGGAGCGAAACTTACGCCATGATTCAATTGAGGAGGTCGTAACGTGCTGGAATCCGTAGGAGATCAAGCCACCAGTGATGAGCGCGAAACCAATGCTAGAAAACCAGATTGCAAATCTCGCTGCTTGCTCGTCTTTCCGGTAGTAGTGGCAGCTGATGAGCATCAGCGCGGGGATTAGCGCGGCATCACAAGCGCCCATCAGTAGACGGATTGCTAGTAGTTGCGGATAGGTCTTGACTGCCGCGACGCATGCGATAATGACACCCCATATGCTCATAGCGACTCCCAGCCATTTGCCCAGCGGCAGTTTATTCATCGCTAGAGCAACCAGTGGGGAGACTGCAAGGTATGTCCACCACAAAGAAGATGCGATATTGTTCAGATCGTTGCCTTCGAGTTTCAGGTCCTTGGGTAGTCCCATGACAATGGAGTAGTTCAGCAAGAACTTGTCGAGGAATTGCAGTCCGAAGATGAGGAACATGATGGGCATGATGCGCCAGTCCACTTTGCGCTGCAGCTTCTTAATGTCGATTGATTGCTCGCCCACAAAGTCCGCCCTGCTGTGAAGATAGTCATAGGCCTCGTCGATGTCCTTGCTTCGCTTCTCATTGTTTATCGTGGCGACGTAGGCCACCGGGTTCGAGATTGTGGTATTTGCACGTTCCAAGCGGAGCTTCTTCTCTTCTTTGGAAGCCATCTCTTTCTCGAAGTTGAATAGAGACAGCTGAAGGGGAAATCCCATGGGGTTCGGTGGTAAGGGCACAGCGAACATTGATATAGTCTTTACCCAGCAGAATGGTTAAACATGAAGCACGCTGGGAGTGCGAGACAACTCAACTAAACAGCGAGTTGGGCCAACGTGGTGCAAGGCTGTTGCTTTTGGGTATTTCGAGGAAATTTTGTTAATGTCTGCCAGCTTCCATGCTTCGAGGCTGGGTCCAAGCAGCGATATTGGTATGGCTTCCATGCTGTTTGAAGACTTGTACAGACAGCATCGTGGCCGAGATCCGGGGATCCGTTGAGTGTGACAGCAGGCCGTGCTAATAACGAGGCTGTTGGTCATCAATGCATGATCTCTTTTCGGTACAAGCTCAGCATTACCCCAGGGTTCACCGAAACCTACCAGACTGGTGCACCTGGAGCTTGACAGACATGGATATCCTTTGATCGACAGATGCTTTTGTCTTCAGCTAACTCACTGCAAGGAATGATTGCCATTCAGCGTCTCATAGCGGGCCCCGCCGGTACACGTGGTGGCCGGATATGGTGCCATTAGCGACAGTTTCAGCTGATGTCTGCGATGATGCTCTCTCTGCAGATCCAGTCGCAGGATATCAGCATTACAAGGCAGCAGGCTCCCATGTTGCGCGATCGCAGAAGGGCGGTCCTCGGCAGTCAGGAGACGTAAGCAGATGATCGGCAGAGTCTGGGGTTCATCGCCAGCAGTGTGGTGAGATGAAGTCGAAGTTGAGCTGCTGCTGCGGATAGTCCGTCGGCTCGTGCTGCCGTGGCTGGCCCTTTCCCTTATTCCCAGAATAGAGTAGCAGACTTTGCCGTCGCCACGATATCCCAACTCAGCACAACGTCGCACTGATCAAGCTTGCATCTTTGACAGCCGCCACCACTTTGACACGCTCCAGCCAAACTGCGGATTGCAGCGTGTTTCCCACCGACTGGATCGCTGCAGGATATCCAGCCTTGCAACGTCCCCAGTCCAGGATGATGACACGCTCCGGGACATTAGACGCTGGTCTGTGAGCATATCACTCCGTCCCCTTCTCTGCACTTCCCTGCTTGTGCGTTGGCTCAGTCTTTGCAGAGCCTTTGCAGCTGCTTTCTCTCCACACAGCTTCACCAACCTCACCCGATGCGGCACATTCTACCTTGCCTGCTGCAGACGGGCATCAAGATACAGCGCTTGCGGTTCGGAAGCGTAGGATGGGGGAAGAAACGGCTGTCGTATACAGGCATGCCAGTTGAGACACGTCCCGAGTGGCAGGAAACATAAATCTTCTGGTGGCAAGGAGCGACCCTTGAGAGTGCGCGCCTGAGGTTTGTGGAACTCGTGCCAAGCCGGAGCACCGCCTGCGTGCTTTCCGTCGCTGCCACTTGCGACCTGGCGAGATGATCTGCGTCCATTCGGACCAAGAATGACAAGCCATAGAATGCGGTTGACGAAGACATGCAGCACAACGGCCAGGTTGAGGCGGTGTTGCAGAGCAGAGCATTGCCTTTCTGGGATTGGATGTTTCGGCTCGTCTTGCTTGAAGAGCTCTGCCCGCAACGGCCCACGCGAACGACAACTCCAGACCCTTCGCCTTGCGATATTCTGCATCGTCAGAACTGGTTTGGCTGGACACCGCATGTCTCACAAAATGCCCGCCAGTCGCCGGCCACACGAGTCTTCACGGATCAATGAGTGCACGGCACCAGTCGTCTGAGAGTGGCAGCAGGTAATTCCTGGATCATTAATCATTATACCTTGGCTGAAAATCAAGGTCTATGCTGTATGCGGTATGATGCTATCTAATGTGCTTGCATCGGGCACGACCTCGTTCATGCCTTGAGGCTTGCGCGGCGCTCAGTCTCTGCTTCGGGGTCCGCAAACTCGTACAGCGGCGCGAAAGGCGCGACATCGCGGCGCATGACTTTCTTGTTGAAGTACCATGGCAACTTCTCCGAATAATATTTCGAGTGCTGCCGATTGCCAACATTGAACACGTTGTCCAACTCTTCCAAGGTGAGATTCTTTGTCTCTGGAAGGAAGAAGTATGAGAAGACCCAGCCGAACACGTTCCATCCAGCGTACCAGCAGAAAGCTCCCGTAGGAGTGAAGGCATCGCGCAAAGCTGGCCAGGTAAAGGAAATGATGAAGTTGAAGCCCTGGTCGAGGGAGTCAGCACCTTCTTTACACTTCTGAAGCTAACGTGTCTTACCCAGGTGGTAGCTGTGGCGAACGACATCCCCACATCACGGATGTACAAAGGAAACGCCTCCGCGCTGTATGTAAAGGGTACCGGGCCCATACCAGGGCTGTAGAACACCATGAAAAGGTATATGGACGCTGCGATGCTCCCCAACTTGCCGGGACCGGTAATGAAGCCATCGACGGCAGCTGGAGAATCGCTCGGCGTCTCCGGAATCAGGAAAGAGAATCCGCACCAGAAAAGGCAGATAGCCATCAGTGGGAATGTAGTCAGCAAAAGATTCCGCCGACCGAAAGTGTCAATCTTCAAAGGCGTCAGTAATTACGTGGTGTTTATGGAAACAGGTTCGGCTTACAGTGTAGACCGCAGGAATGGCGAACAGCCAATTGACGATACCAGTTCCGAGGGACACGAGCAATGCATTAGGCTCAGAGAACCCTCCATCGACGAAGATCTGGGTAGAGTAGTATGCGATGACCTAGACATGTAAGTAGGTGGTACCGCATCGCAAATTTCGTCATGGTCAACTTACATTGACACCACAGAACTGTTGCATGAACACTGTTCGAAGATTAGCAATTGGTGGTGGTCATGCTGATTTCGATGCACTTACTGACGAAGAACGAGCTCTGTGCAGCACGTCGATTACGTCGGACGAAGAAGAACTCTTTCCACAAGCTCTTGCCCTCTCGCTCGGCAGCCTCAACTTCGAGCAGCTTGTACGCATAGTACATGTCTCGCGCAGCCTGAATATCGTGGGATCGCAAGCGCTGCAAAGCAAGGAAAGCCTTGTCGAACTTGCCCTTCTCCATATACCAGCGAGGCGATTCTGGGCACAGATAGACCTGTATCATGACAATGAGCGGTGGAATCGACGTGGAAGCCAGCATCCATCGCCATTGCGTATCTTCTCCTAGAAAGTCGACGTTTTGGAATGCGACAGATGCGACGAAACCCAGCATGATACCGAATGCGGTCCACATTTGCCACATCATGGTAAGTGCGCCACGAATGTTCTTTGGAGCCGACTCAGCGGCGTAGACTGGTGTCGTACTGGACTTGGCTCCGACGGCGAAGCCAAGAGCGAATCGAGCAATGAGGAGATTCCACCAGGTGTCCGCGGCAGCCATCCAGATTCCAGAAGCGAATGAGATGAAGCAGGAAATGAAAATTGTGCCACGTCGTCCGAAGAACTTGTTGAGAGGTGCGTTGGTCCAGCAGCCGATCAGAGCGGAGCAGAGGTATGGCGCTCCGTTCAGAAGTCCACGCCTCCAGACCTCTTCCGGTCCAATGTTAAATGTTCGGAAGTAGAACTGTTGTGCTCCATTCACGGCGGTCTGGTCCATTCCTTGCACGATAGCAGAGCCCGCACAGAGCACGACGAGGAAGTACAACATGAATGGCTGGCGCCACTTGTGGTCGTTCTCCTCTTGCAGCCAGCTCTTTTCTTCGTCCGACAGAGCTGAGATCCGCTGGAAACCAGTTTCCGGTGAGCGCTGGGATACGCGTGCCAAAAGACCGCCTTTGCGGAATGCTTCTCGATGGGCTTGCAACCCACGAGCGTCGACGAACGCATCTACATCCTGGATGACTGCTTCTTCGGTCATGCCCGAGAGCGGGTTGCGAAGCTTCGCAGCCACGCTCGCCTGTCGTGGTGGGCCATCGTTGATCTCCTCATTGTATTCCTTGCCTCCACTGGAAGAAGAGGCCTTCGAAGGAGCTCGCCTCTTCTCGATATCGAGCTGCTCTCCGCCTGGAGCGTTGTAGTTGGGAGCCGCCATGTTTTTGTCCACGAAAACCGTTGTCAAAGTGGAGCACACAGCCCAGAGATGGATAAAACAAAGCAAAATAAAAACAGGGAAGAGCACGCAGTAGTATAATTAACACGACGGTGGAGCAGGTCTCTACTGCTACCCTACTCCCCCATGGGCACGCCGAATCCTACTCAACGTAGATGGCGCATTGCCCTCGCGTGCCCACCGCAAAGCACACAGTTCGCGTGCCCAGAGAGCGTTGGCAGACGTATGCCAGGTCTTGTAGAAGACATGTCCAAGGAGTCTTGGTAGAGCTGTTGCGCGGAGAGAGGCTTGGGGAAGCGTCTTGATATTGGTCCGATGACGCAAAACGAACGAACTTTGGGCTTGGCGATTGGAGTGTCCCCGAACTTCAGGCCATAGAGTGCTGTTATTGTTGTGGAGAACCAACTGCGCCAATGTTCTTGAGATGTTTCACTACCACGTGCGGGCGCATGTTCGGAGGCATTCTCAGATCGTTGATCAGGCGACGGCTGATTGTTTTTGAAGGAATGGAAGCGCCAAGCGAGGACTTCGATGCGGCTGATGTGGCGTCGCGGCGATGTCTTGTGTGTGGAGGCTTTTTTCGGCTCTTGGGCCGAATTGGCGGCCTCTGTTCTTACCACTGCAATGGAGGTGAGAGGCTCGTTTGGTTGAGAAAGTGGTCAGGCAATGATGAGGATTCTGACAAGACGGACGGTGTTCTTGGCTGAGCGGGATGGTTCGTTGCATCAACCCACATGAGCACGAGGTTGCATTTTGACCCGCAATTTTTATGCTGGAGGCCCGTGGGAAAGATTCGCTGTGGAAGGACTGTGGTCCACATGGCGTAGCTGTGCTGCATGTGAGAGGGAAATCTCTGGCAGCGGGCTTGGCCAGAACAGTGGCCGTATTGTGACTAATACATCAAAGCAGGAGCAGAGCTGACGCCCACAAAGCAGACACGCGGAAGCTGCAGTAGCCTATCTTTGATGCTCAGCACCTCGGAAACGGCAAGGTCCTAGTATACTGTCATCTCAGCTCATTGCTATGAAGCACCGACATGTGATCGACTATCTCATCCAGATCCTGCGGTATCTGCTCCGCGAACACTGAGCTTGCGAAACTGGCCAAATGACACTTCCTGATCGCGAGCTGAAAACGCCGCGGTAGCTTGTCTGACACTTGGCCGCACCACGTCGTCAAATGCGCTTGAAGATCTTGCAATGATGGCTGTCTACCAGTCTGATATGCTTGAGAATCTTGATCGAGGTATACCTCCAGCAAGATAATACCGAGCATGAGAAGTATGATCTGAGAATTTGCTGTTGACATTGTGCTGTTAGGGAACGATTAGCACTGCTTTGCGACCGAAGGCTGTTCTTACTTACGTTACTGGCACTGGCTGGCCAAATAGTTCTTTCTTTAGGTACACAAGGGATGTGCCAAGTGCCTGGCCGGGTCTGGTAAGGACCCCAAAATCATCCTTGCCGCAAGAAGTGTCAAGAAAAGGGGTACCGAACAGGATCCTAACGTAGCTGGCTATGTTCACAGCCAGCTGGAGTCGTCTTTCCAGGACGAAGCCTTTGCCAATCATGGTGGCCACGCTTTCAAGGTTAGCCTTGCTATCGGAAAGAGTATAACGCTTTCCCAACCAGGTCTCATATGGCCCGCTAAGGCAGCTTTGAGCAGTCAGGTCCAAATGCATCTCAAGGCAAGGCACAAGCTTGCTAGTGCTTGACATCAGTGGCTGCAAGTCGCGCACGGGAGGAGGCAGCACTCCTATTTTGTCGAGCTTTTGCTTCCCTTCTGCGTCAGAAATATGGAAAACGGTTCGCTGCCAACTGGAACTGTTGCGCAAGGCAATGTGGTATCTGTTTATTCTCGGTCAGTGGAATATTTCATCTTGCCTTGGGCCATCGATACTCGCCTCTTCTTCTTCAGTTCATCGCAAGAGGCATTCCAGGATGAGGATAAACCTAATGCCATGGCGAGTGGTGAACTTTTCCGAACAGACCGGGTTGTTCGATCCAAACAATGATACAATGCTTCCAGATGGCTCCTACTACGGGATGACTGGGCTGAATTACTCATCATTTTAGCCTGCCTCTTGCGCACCTGCATCTCTGCATTATGCACCAGGCGGTACCGTAGTTCGCTGATACGTTGACCCAGACCTCCTAGCGATTTTTCGCTTTGCTCTCGCCGAAGAACGAATCGAATGCCAGCGAGGAATCTTTGCATTCCTTGGCGTGGAGCTGGCGCATTCTTCAGAGCTTCCAAAAAATCGTTGCTCGACTGCTGTTGGGAGTTAGCAATACCCGCAAAGAGCATGAAACCTATACTAACAAGACTCTCAGCCGACGCGAGACCTAACCGAACCACCAGGTGTTTCGATTCCTCGTAGTACTCCTGCAGCAATGCCCGGAAATCCAGCCAGAGATCTCCGTGCTTCTCATTTAGCTCGTGTAGCATGTCGACATACTTCTCGTCGTGCCAATCTTGTTTCAAAAACTGATACAGCATCTCCGGATCCTCGGGCAATTCTGTGGTCCCGAGCAGTAAAGCTTCCAGGAGTGATTCGAGGTCTTTTTTTGCGAGAGACCAGCAAGCGTCGATGCTGCTCAGTTTCCATGTTCCATTGGCGAAACGCCGCAACATGTTCACCTGCTTTGATGCAGCCCTCCAGAATATCGATGCAGATCGAAATCGCACTGAGCACGACACCTGCTACTTCCATCTTGCCGCTTTTTCTGGAGATACGCACCGGCCGATGTGTTTTGAAGTCACTCAGCTCAGCCTTGCCAAGTGTGGCACAAAGACCCCTGTTCTGTCGAGCGCAATTCGAAGGCGACGCCAACGCACCATGCGTCTGATGGTTTGAATTGGCCTTTATGTCCTTCGATCGAGTGTATGGAAAATTCGTTCCTGCAAACATTTGTCGAACGATATCACATGATATGGAACCTTTACCTCGACAGTCGACGTCTTGTTGTGCACAACTACGAGGAGATGGCGCCCCCGGGACGCTTACACCGAAGCGACACGAGGGCTAGATCAACAAGAAGCTACAACAAGCTCATCAGCAACGGACCCGCCGCAACAAGGAAGGTATTTCTCATTTGCAGGATTGTCTACTGGAAGTGGCGGCGGTGGACCGGAGATGATGGTCGCAACGCGAGAGGGCACTCGACCTCAGTACGGTCAATCTCGCACTTCTCGACCCGCTGTCCGACACAGTGACTTTGATTATGAAAATTCTCGACCTGCGGCACGAGACCGTGATGCTCAAGATCGTCCTTCTGAGTCTTACTATCACCAATTCTATGGCCAACCTTATTCATTGCCGACTGAGTTCCGATACGAACATCAAAGGGAGATGCGAGATTCCCTACCCACACGTGCATCGGCGGCGGCTTCGGGCTATCAGTTCAATGTGGAAGGTCGAGATTTCTTTCAGCCGTATCGCGTTTTCGCGCTTCAACCGCATCGCAGCGTGATTTATCCTGCTCCCGTGGAGAATTTCGATGACCTTGTGAGCGACGATTGGATGGTTCGAGACGTGTGCATATTTGTGGTCCTCCACGAACCCAGCTCCGGAACCGGATACCTCGAAGCACTTCCCATTTCTTCTTACGGCTTCCAAGGTGTTGCAGTAGAAGGCGTTGCGAAAAAAGACCACGGTATTATCTATTCAGGCACGGTACCACCAGCCCCGACCCGTTCCGAGCTTTCTGCTCGCCACGAAGCTACTATGTTGCCAAATGCTGTCCGTATGGTTCTTGAAAGTGGTATGCATGATCTACATAGAACTTCGAGGATAAATTACAACCAGATCACGAGAATCCCTGTTACGGCGGAGGTGCTTGAAATCGGGACCATTCACAGAGAATCTCAGGCCCACCTCATTCGACAGTGTCAATATGTGCAGAATCGCAGAAAACAAGAAGAACAAGCTAGAGCTACAGTGACAGAGGACCCGCGCAGAATTGAGGCCGTAAACTATCAGACCGAATTCATCAAACACATGGAAAAAGGCCAGCCAGAGATGGCTATTCTCCAACATCTTATAGCAATTTATCAACGATCGCATCCCGGCCTAACGTGGGAAGCAGCTTCAAGGGTTGTGCAGGAACTCTTGAGATACCAGGGAAACAACTAAGCTCGGAGAACTTCAGGGCCGCCAGTTGGCATTTCCCGGACCCGCTACTTCACGACAAGCCAGTCAATGGGCCAGAACTAGCACACTTCCTCTACGAAATGCAGTAAAGGCACTTTATAGCCCTTGTTATAAGCAGCTTGGTGGCCAAACAGCTAGGCACCCACCACATCTGATAGCACAAGCATGACCTCGGGTTTGGATTCTCTACTCTCACAAGTGTTCTGCATGTATAGCTTTTGCCCCTATCTTGAGAACAAAAGTGCTCAGCCACAGCTGATATACCTGCTGCAGCTTCAAAGCTTTGATTAAATAACGCTGAAGTGTTGTTGTCGCCAAAAGTCGACTGATTGGACTTAGTCTCTGCAACGACGGCATGGAACGCTTGTGAGGATTGCAACTTTGTGATCATGTGTCAATGCAAGGTACTTATTCTCGTCAATCGATGGAACAGGGGAAGCCGTTATTGATCGACCGCGGCTTAAGCGTTTTGCTCGTCGCCTTACAGTTCCTCTTTCTGCAATTCCAAGGCCAACCGATGCGATATACTTTACTGAAGCTGGAGTAGCCTCGCATATCGTCTATCCTGTACATATGGATATCTTCATAGTTATGTAAATATCCTACCGCTTACAGTCATAACCTTAGCTGGTCCGACCCTTTGAAACCGAACATGAAAAGACACCTGCTTGTCTTGTTGAGCCAAGATAAATGGATACGACTGCGTGGCTCTACAGACGACATAAAAGCAGTCACCTCTGGAACGTGGATGCGGGATGCTACTGCCTTCGAGGACCTGCTAACTTCGACTGCTACTGTACTCACTTACCTCAATGCTGGCCTTGCCATACATATGAAGCCCGGGAGCAAAGTGTTATTGTTGGGCCTGCTCTTGAGTACAGCTGGGCTACTTGATCTCGCTAATCACTTTTCTGCGGAGCTGCAAATGCATGGCAGGCTAGTGAGCGTCAATAACGGCCCTAAAGCGTATCCGAGGCGACGCGTATTGGCAGATGAGCTTGTAGAAGAGACTGGCAAGAAACATTGGGCTATGAAACTTGGCTTGCTGCCAGCAGAGAAGGATGATCTCGAACCTCCCACCATCTGAGATTAGCTTCCAGATGGCTAAAGCGACTTGAGTACGCCCCAGATTCAAATCTGCGGCGCGGACTTACATACCGATCATAGGATATCGAGTTGCACAACAGCTGACTCTTTTGTCTGCATGGCGTGGGTCGCAAGACTTCATTGACCGCTTGCTTAGCGTTACATTTTTGTCGCCGAGCATCCACAAGCCATGTGCAACCCAGTTCCACTTGCAGCGTATGTTTCGAGCCCTTGAATGTGAGCATGATGCGGTGCCGCACAGCACACCAGCGCCGGTTGGTAGCAAGGTTCTCATGGAATCACGGCACTTTAGATTTCACTTTTGTCGAGCAGGATTGCTGGTCGGAACTGCAGGAAGCCAAGGGAGTCCAAGCACACAGCCATTTCTGGCCAAATTCGTAGCATTGCTGGTCGCTTGACAGGTGATGTAGACTTATCCAGAGCAGAACAGCGAGCTGGCCAGTGCGATCGCGTCGTGCCTGTATTGATCTTGTGCCTTCTTTTCACAGCGACAACGACCTGAATGAAGAGAGTCAACCGCTTTTTAGACTCCGTGTAGACTTCAGAGATACCGGACCGAATTTCTCATACCAGTGTGCTGTCCGAATCGGCAGACGATGCCGAAAGAACCACTTCTTTACGGAGCAAGCAACGCGTGGACTGGGTCCGGGATCAACGCACGGCAAAGTTGCTAGGATGATACATTGCTGATTGTGTTCTCCAGAAAATAGCTTCGAGAGCGCTGCGGACACGTCAGAAACTATCTCACAGCTCACCTACAGAACTTGTCCTTGCGATTTGGCCTTGTCTGCGTTGTTGTCGTTGACAAGCAGGAGGACATTTCCGGATGACAAAGCTCCGCCAAGCCTCGGCTGGGACTTTCGTCAGTTTCCACGCCGATCCACTTTCCTCCTTTTCACCAACCTCGCCTACTGGTCACAATCCCTTCTGCTCGTCACAAGCGACAAAACAGTGGAGTTGACATGTCATATCTCGAGCAATCTTGCAACAACTCCAAAATTTGACGAGCTGCACTACGCGCAGAAGAGACGTACCGCCGCTTGGCCGGCCGCCGTTCGCACGTTTCTCCTACTGCATCCGGCAATCTGTGGAAACACCATCACCGAAGATGACTTAGCTCTGTGGACAAGCCTTCTTTTCACCAGCTTCGCGAGGGATCTTCCTTGCAGAGCACTGAAGAAGCGCTTCTGAGCGCTCAAACGATCCATCCCAATGGCTGGGTAGATGAACCACGCGAGCCTCTCAAGTATGCTCGTTGGAAAGTGGAAATCCCACCAGTGGGTGCGCGTTTCGCGTCACGCATAGATTGCAAGTCGAGAACATCCTACGTTCAGCCCTGTGTTGAGGGACGCTTTCCAGTCAGACATGCTCTCCTCTTGCATTTCCTATCAATCTCAGACGAACGCTTGTTCTTGCCCCAGTCTCTTTCTTACACTTCTTAATCGTGTGGTGGAGGATCTGCCGTTCTCTCCATGCTGACGACTTCGCATTGGACTTCGTGGATTTTATGACTTAGCTTCAGTTTGAAAGCTTTTGGCGCGACCAACAGCCAGGATGGGCACCTTCATCTTCGAAGACCACGCGCCGAATGTGGCCGCGACCATCATCACACTATTTGCGATATCGGCGATAGTGTTTCCGTTGCGCATATACACCAGGATTAAGCACAACTCTTTTGGTTGGGATGACTGGACGATGTTGGCGGCAGCAGTATGTCTTTCGCTCCCTAGGCCGTCCATCTGGTAATGCGGATTCGACTGACTTATATAAACACGCAGGTTCCGTACACTGCCTTAACTGTGTTTTGCCTTGGATCCTCTTTCCTGGGTGTTGGCGTGCACAAAGAGAAGCTCAATGATGCGCAGACCGAACGAGCGATGATGGTGAGCAATACAAGCTATTTTCCCAACGTCTCCAGCTAACCGCGATATCAGTGGTTCTTCTTCTTTGAGATTTTCTTCTGCCTGGCCATCATTCCAATCAAGCTCAGCATTTCACTCATGCTCATTCGTGTCGCTGGTCCGAAAACAAGATATACCTGGGCGCTATGGGCAATGTCTGCATGCTTCGTGCTCATGAACGCCATCTCATTTTTCTACATCATCTTCAGATGTAAGCCGGTCAGCTACGCCTGGAATACGGATATCCCCGGAGGAACCTGTTTGCCTAGCCAGGACCTTGCGGATATCTACTACGCCGACACTGCTGTGAATATCGTTACAGACTGGTTCTGCGCGCTAATGTAAGTTGAAGACCTTGAGATCTGGCCGTTTTCTGCTAACACTTGAGCAGACCACTTCCATTGTTGTGGAATCTCAAACTCAACAGGAATGCGAAGGTCTCGGTCGGGTTCCTACTCTCGCTCGGAGTCCTGGCCTCTCTATCTGCTTGTATTCGACTCAAATACACTGTCAACCTCAACAACAGCCACGATTACCTCTACAGCGTCGCCGATGTCATGATTTGGGGTTACGCAGAGAACGGCGTCGGCTTCATCGTTGGATGCATTTCAACACTTCGGCCTCTATTCCGAAAGATGTTCCAGCTTGGTGGCAGCGATTCCAGTGTAGGACATCTAGGTGGGCCGAGCGGAGAGCTATACAACAGAGATGGCCTGGCGTACAATCGAGATCCCAATGCTTTCGGCGGCCGCGAACGAGGAGATATGAAGACCGATGTGACAACCAGCCAACTGGGAAGAAAGCTGTCTGGTGATTCTGGCTCGACAAGCGAGGAATACATCTTGCAGGATATCACAGGCGTGGACAGGCGACATGGTGTGCGTGGCATTCAAGTGCAGCGCAGTGTACATCAGACAATAGATTGAACAGATGCGACAATGCCGACAACGTGCCATGCACACGACATGATCTTCGCATGCTCATTTCCGTGCTCTCGGCACCGGTCTCCAAGCGCAGTAACACATGTTGGTGCCTCGATAGGAGCCAGTAGATCCTCTTGTTCTACTTCTACGATCGCCATATTGGATTAAGATCAGCTCGTACTTGCAACGCACTTGGCGGCCTCAAACCTGCAGCGCAACCGGCCAGCGATCCGAAACGTGGGCGTCTGCTACCTTTTAGCGAAGCCATGCGGAGCGACTTTGTGCAAGTTTTGTGCTCTCCCGGCAACGTTATAGGACGCCACGAGCTCTGGTATTCGTCGCACTGACGAGCCATGTGCCGCGCGACCCCAGATTTCCTGCGTCCAGTTGGAGTCATAATACATGTGGAGGAGTGCAGCGAGTGGAGGGTAAAAACTCGCCTCGCGGTCACCAACCAATGACTCTGCGCCAGACCCTGAGAATGCGAACTCGCAATGCAACATCTCCATCCTATTGGCGACCCCGCAAAGGATTTTGCTCATGCGTCCACTTTGCCTAGAAAGCTGTCCCTGGTATCTTGTGCTTCTGGGCGCAAATCCTATCCTACTTGGTTGGTGTATACAAGACCGCTGGAGCCGGGATTGTTCTTGGAGACTTTGGTCTGATTCGTTGGAGCTTTAGCACGTCGGGAGAGTGTCGTCCGACAGGACACGATACCGCCTGTGCGTGCAAAGGGTCACAAGGTTTCCGATGTGGAGGTACAGCACATGGGAGCGTACCAAGCAGGATGAAGTCGTGTTCTCATGCGATGTTGCGGCGTGGCGGCGTCGCACTCTGTTGGTAGAGGCGCAGTGAAGATCAATCCTGCTAGGCTAGGACGGCATCCGATGGGAGGGGTGTCACGTTGGCGAGCTGAATGCGAGGAATGCGTTGTGTTGATATTTACTGCTTGCTGCTGCCCTGTTTGTTTCAAAAGCTTTTGGACGTTTTCGCCTTTGGCGTGCATTGATTTGTCTCTACCGAAGTAACGACTAAGTGAGTCGATAGTGGCCACCATGCCGTGGAAAGTAGGCAATATCTATGCCATTACGGCTGTGGCAGTGATTGGAGGTGGACTTTTTGGTAAGTCGCATACCTTTGCGAGCGAACTGGTGTAAGACTACTCGAGCACCAGTACTGACCCATGCTCCAGGCTTTGACATTTCGGTTCGTTCTACAGCTACTTTGCACGCTGCGAAGACATGAATTGATCATTCCCAGTCTATGAGCGCCATCATCTCCACAACATCCTACCTCTGCTACTTCAACCAAGGTCCTGAAGGCCCTCCGTTCAATGACAATATCGACTGCTCTGGACCACGAGCGTCGACTCAAGGAGGCATCTCAGCCGCTATGCCAGCTGGATCCTGGGTCGGCGCACTTGTTTCCGGGTACCTGTCAGATATTCTCGGTCGGAAGAAATCCATCATGATCGGCTGTATCATTTGGATAATTGGCTCGACTATCACATGTGCTGCCCAAAATATCGGCATGCTCATCGTGGGCAGAATCATCAACGGATTTTGTGTGGGAATCGAATCTGCTCAGGTTCCGGTTTATGTGAGTGAAATCGCGCCACCTTCGAAACGTGGAAGACTAGTGGCTTTTCAGCAATGGGCTATCACTTGGGGTATCCTGATTCTCTACTATATTTCTTATGGTGCTAGTTTTGTGGGAGGAGACACATCGTCGAATTACAGCACAAGCACATTCCGGATTCCATGGGGCTTGCAGATGTTGCCTGCTGTACTTCTGTTTGCGGCCATGTTCTTCTTGCCGGAGTCTCCGCGCTGGCTGGTAAGTACTCATAAACGCATTGCATGAAATTGGCGCTCACACAAGTCAGGCCCGCAAAGACCGCTGGGATGACTGCAAAGCAGTTCTCACGCTCGTCCATGGAAAAGGAAACCCAGACGCTCCAATTGTCGCGCAAGAATTGTCTGACATTCGGGAAATGTGCGAGTTCGAAGCTCGAAATTCTGATGTCACTTACTGGGAGCTTCTGGCGCCACGATACATCTTCCGCACACATATCGGAGTGTTCACTCAGGTATGTTTTCAACTGAGTCACTTCCCTTTCACCTTCTTCAGCTGATACGAATGCCCACAAAATAGATTTGGTCACAACTAACAGGAATGAACGTTATGATGTGAGTTGACACTGCCTTTGACCTCTAGCACTCCATATTAACTCCTGTTAAGGTACTACATCACATATGTGTTCGCCATGGCCGGATACAGTGGCAACGCAAACTTACTCGCCAGCTCAATTCAGTACATTATCAACGTCCTGATGACCGTTCCCGCCCTCATCTGGCTTGACCGCTGGGGTCGACGACCTACACTCATCGCCGGTGCGACTTTAATGATGATCTGGATGTTTACGAATGCTGGTTTGCTTGCCAGCTATGGACGTGTGGTTCCTGGAGGCGTCGATGGTATTGAAGCTGTATCTATGGAGTTGTCTGGAGCGCCGGCGAAGGCTTTGATCGCTTCGACGTATTTGTTCGTGGCGTCGTTTGCGCCGACTTGGGGTAAGAATCTGCCTCTCGTGAGATTATGTGGCTTTGGAAGCTGAGTGCTGATGTGAAATCATAGGCCCTGTGTCGTGGGTATATCCTCCAGAGTTGTTCCCACTGCGTCTGCGAGGTAAAGCTGTTGCCCTGTAAGTCTCGGATCAAGAATAGCACCTGCTGAATGGACGACTGACATGACCTAGCGCCACAAGTTCCAACTGGGCATTCAACACCGCACTCGGCGCATTTGTTCCACCCGCCTTCGTCAATATGTAAGCTGTGAAGCACCTATATTAAAACTAGAGGTTGCCTAGCTAATGTCTCTTCCAGCCGCTGGCAAGTTTACATCGTTTTCGGCGTCTTCAACCTCTGCATGCTCATTCATTCCGCACTTCTATTCCCAGAGACTGCTGGCAAGACACTTGAAGAAGTGGAGTTCATGTTCGAAGATCCGAATGGGATTCCATACATCGGCAGAGCGCCATGGAAGACTTCAGTGCAATACCATACCGCTCTCGCCATGGAGCACGGAAATTTCGAGCAGAGGAAGCTGCATAAGCTTGAGCATAGTCCGGATAGGGAGGAGAAGGTTGCTGAGACTGTTGAACAGAAGGTCTAGTTTCTCCAGGGTGATGGAAGACCGGCGATCTTGCAAGATTGATACACAACGTGCAGCATATGTAATTTATGAATATTTGAAACAATCTTTCTCACGCACTACGTAACAACATGATTTCCACGAAGTGTGACTACGAGCGTAGACAGAATCTCGACGGGCAATGACAATGTAGCGTCACCGCAGTCCCCGATGGCACCGGTCCAGGCCAGTCGATCTATTACAATGTTACTGACGTTGGCTTTCGCTCACTTCGATAAATTGCTGCATGTAGCTCGGCTGCCTGACTTCCGTCTTGCGGACCGGCTCTGTGATCACGCTATGCCTCTGCGAAAACAGAACCACGATAGGTATAAGGGCCGCTGCAAGGTTGCCCATCGATGCCTGACAACGAGCCGAGTGAACATTTTTAGTTTACACGCTTCCCCAGCTTACACGTTACAGCATGTGTCACGGCTCCAACAATCGAAGGAAGCCGGAGTGGCTTACCGCAGTCTGAGTGAGACATTCCAACCTTTTCCGAGACATCTTTCAACTCCCGACAGTGCCATGGAAATTTTGCGCAGGTATTTTTGCATGTTGGAAAACATTAGAATTTCATACTCATGTGGTATCTCATGCAAATGTGGACGTTATCTAAACCCTGCTTTCTTTCTCCGAACAATGGAACACTCATACGAAATAGAGAGATCCTGTCACAACTCCCTCTAGCAAATAAAAAATGAATAGCTTTCGTGACATCCCGAAATGGTCTCCGCTGTACATTGAAGTCCGAACAAATATTTCTTTTCTCATCGCCTCCGCTTATCCTGCAGCGAAAGTACTCTTCTTCCTCAACGTTTCTCCGAACCACCACAGGATGAACGGAGAAGGGATGCCGACTGCAATACCGATGAAAGCCAGAGTAGTATTTCCCCAGCCGTAGCCAAGGCCGCTGTACATTGCGCTCGCGAAGAGCGGGAAGCCAAAACCTCCCAATGATCGCAAAACTGCTGTTGCCGCGATCGCGGATGCTGCGTATCGCGTGTACGCATCGACGAGATATGTCTGGCAGTTCTGGAAAACAAGTTGGTTGCCAGCTGCAAAGATCGCCGTTCCAATATTTGGCACGATCCAGTGAACTCTGAATTGGGCACTCCAGCCGTAAATTAGCAATCCGATGGGCACCATCGCTGCACCTGGGAACATCAATGGTACGCGGAACTCAGATCTTCCCATGTCGTTGTTCTTGGCCTTTAGTCTCTTGTAGATCCTGTCTGCGAATTTCGCGGCGATTTGTGTTCCGATTAGGAAGCCGAGGCCCAGTGAGATGTAGTTCAGCCCGCCGATGCTGACGCTTTCGTTATATTGTGTGCGCCATACAGCTGGGAAAGATGCGAGGACGAGGTAGAGCACACCGTATACGTAGCCGATGTAGAGAGCCAGGACTTGAACGATGGGTTGCGTGAAAAGCAAGATGAAAGGTCGCTTGAGCGCGACGCCAAGATGGTTTGCGAAGCTGCGCGATGGGTTGTCGAATTCGGTGTGTAGGTCCTTGTTCTCAGTGAGTTTGATCAGTCTGCGCTTCTTCTTGGCCAGGACCGTCGCGGCGTATGTCTCCTGGAGGAAGAAGAATCCGAGGATCTCAACGAAGAAGGCCATGATCGAAGTGGACCAGAACACCCATCTCCAAGTAGAATATTCTGCCACGAAACCTCCGGCAATTGGACCGATTGCTGGGCCGAGAAGAGGTGCCAATGAATACAAAGCCATTGCTCTACCACGTTCTGTGGGAAGCCATAGATCTGCGAGAACACCACCACCGATACCCAAAGGCGCGGATCCACCGAGACCGGCGAAGAATCGAAATGCGACGAGCTCGCCAGTGTTGTTGGCAAAGCCGCAGGCCAGGTTGAAAGCAAAGTAGAATACATTGCTGAGTAGTAACACGATGCGTCTGCCGAATAATTCTGATAGTGGTCCAAGGAACAATGGCCCCAAGGCGAAGCCGAGAATGAACACAGAGAGTGAGAGTTCTGCTAAGAACATGCTGTTCATGTTGAGGTCTTGTCGTACTTGAGCCAGAGCTGGTGCGACCATGGAACTCGATACCGGCGAGATGAACGTGAAGAGCGACACTGTAATTGTAGCCGCCCATCGCTTGCGTTTTGACCAATTCTTCGGATTCGTTGGGTCGTCCGGTCCATCCCAAGTGACCAGATTGTGATCTTTCTCGCCTTTGCCTTGCTTCTGCGAACCACCGCGCTTGACAGTACCATTCCTGCCCATTCGTGATGCATCTCGAATGATCTGAATCTGACCAAAGGTGCTGCCTTCATCGCCATCGGAGAGTGGCCAGTTGCCAGACGCTTGTTCTTCATCCCATCCTTTGAGATCGTCCTCAAAGTTGGCTTCCTCGTCTGCCTGGTAATCGTGTACGGCACCGGCGTAGTAATCGAGATCGGACACAATCAAATGCAAGTCAACAATACTATCACGAGCGCCGCTTCTCCCTGTTCGTCCTGATCGCACTGATTTTCCTGAACGTGTCGAGATGTTCCGGTTTGCGTTTTGCCCTTCTCGAAACCATTGCGGCGGCGTTCCTGTTCTCGCATCTTGCACCGCTTTGATGGGTTCAAATTCTGAAGATAGCCATGGAAAGTCTTCGTTGGACGTTCGCGGTGGCCGCAGCTTTGCTCGTTCTACCTCCTCCATTCCTCTGTTTTGCATGGCATAGGAATCATCAGTCCATCCTGAATAGCGACTGTTCCAGGACTTGACGGTCCCAACCGTCGACTTGGGAGTTTGTGACATATTGATTAGCGATTACTGCATACGAGCGAGCGAGTGTGCTGTGGAGCGTGGGAAGGACGCAAGGCGTCTTTGGCGACCAGCCAGCCGGAAGCCGTGTATATGAGAGTGGCCCCTCATGGATCGCAGGGTTGCTTCCGAAATCAAAGTCAGAACCTTCGGCGTATGACCGCCGCACGCAAGCGATCGAATCCATCATGCTGGCGCACGCTGGAAGCCTCGCCCGAAACAGAGAATATTTACTGCTATCCTGGGTGAGGTCGCAGGTCTTGGCCGCGGACGAAGTTGGGAAATGGCTCAACAGGGTTTAGCGCGGCCCGCAAAACGCTATTTACATCAGCTCCGCCGCCTTCTGACAGGCTGCGTCTTCCTCCAATCTTCCACGACCGCAGATCGCGGGGCCGATGTGCATCTCTGCGGTGGTACGGCTGCACCTCGTAGGACAGCAGCACCACCGCACGCATCCATGATGATGACACGACTTGATGATGAGGGCCTGGGCTGAGGGAATGCAAGGAGCATCATCGAGCGTGAGGCTTGTGGAGGTCGCGTGGGCACCATGCTCTCATTGTTCTGACTGTATGCAGGGCGTTGCCCAGCTCTGTCGGGGTTGTATACTGCAATATTGTCACAGCAGCAGTCCAGGGACTCAGGATCTCCCCTTCCGGCAGGCCGCATCGGACCCTCCAGAGATTGGTGGCAACGAGTCACACTGGTAGACTGGCTGCTCTGCGAGGAGTCGAATCCGTAATCTCGGTCGAATTGGCAATCAAATTTGACTGCATGCGCTCATCAAAGGCAAGCAAAGTTTGAACTGCGCTGAAACTTAGCGTCGGAGTGCCGTTGTCGAAGGGCGATGATATGCTGTATACTGACAGTACTGGACTTCGCGCTTGCTGCATCGCTCGCGGCGTTCCTCGTGGTGTGCTGCACGCCGCGTGGTATAGACTCTTGCTTTGCCTGTCACGAGAACTCTGCTGATGAGCGTGGGGTTTTTGCATGAACCAAACTCAAAGATGTTGCAATTTTTGTCTCACGACGTGAAGTCAAGTCTTGAAGGTTGATGTCTATTGAGAGTAGCAAGTGTGTCGACCAGCATGCCCTGAGCAGAATGCCAAGACATTCGACCAGCGCTTTTCGCTGTGCAAATATGAGCGGAACCCCAATGCTCCCGATCAAGTCCTGTAGAATGTTTCTCGTCTCGTACAAAAATGTTGGTTGAAGTATGCATGCGGTGCTTGTCGTCCATCGTGTTGTAGTTCACTTCATGGTGCATGGGCACGGACCAGTCTTGGCATTCCAGCTGGACGCTGCAAAAGACCAAATCCTGCGCGCACCAAGCCCCGTAGTACTTGTAAGAGTGTTGAGGGGTCTGTTCGAAGCATAAGTGAGCAGAAAGGTGTAGTTTGGAGTTTCCTGGCAGCTCGAGCCAAAATTTTGTTTTGCGAACGATGTTGCGTCAAATACTGCCCCGATTCAAAAGCCTAGTCTACAAGCACTTCCAGCCCTGCAAAACGTGGGGTAAGTCCTCAAGACTGACTGTCTCGAACAAAAAAACGGCAAAAAGACTGGAAAGTCAGATAGAGGCTGTTGTACAATGTTAGTTCACGATCAATTCACTTCAATGGCACGACACTCACGCGGTATCCCGGGATTGAACCGGGGACCTCTCGCAGATTGTCTCAGGGTGAGCCCTAAGCGAGAATCATACCACTAGACCAACACTTTTGACGTGGTTAGTGATAGCTTGATGGTGGAGAGCCGGAAAGTACGAACCCGCCTCAGAACTTCCGACGCAACCCTATTGGGTGTACAATGGTGTAGCACGATCTTTGCGCATATATGACGCCTACAATCCAAGAGCGTGCTCGATATGTTGAGAAATTGTCTGGCACGGGGGCTTTGATCATCCGGAGCGAGGAGTTGTACCAGTATGCCAAGTTTTCTATGTATCTTGAGCGGTCATATTGAGATTGCCGCCAACTTGTGAGAAGCCTAGTCGTACTGCTCGTCTTTGATAATAAAAGGCAGAGAGTCCATACACCGGTGTCCAGCTCCAGCTCCAGCTCCAGGCTTGGCTTGGCTTTCTACGGGCCGCGATGAGACTTGGCAGCACTGAACAGAACCTCTGCAGATGAACATCAGCATGCTTCTTACATCAGGAAACCTGCTGGGTTCGGGCAGAGCTTCTCGTGAAGCAGCTTTGTACTGTGCTTCCTAACACTTATGCTGTCCGAGCTGAGCATGATCGAGACCGTGCAACGCGATGCACGACGCGAAGCACATCCCGATAGTCCCACGACGATTCGATGTCTGGGATGCGAAGACCGACATGTCGCGCGTGAGAGTGATGCCTCATGTTCGTGCTGGACGGGGAGATCGCGGACTTCCAGATACAGCGCAAAAGCAAGCTAGCACGAGTATCGCCGCATATCTACGACAACGCAGTCGACTGCATGTATCGTAAGAAGGCAATACTGCTTGATTCCGCTTGAAAAATATCTGCAAAGCACAAAAAGACACAGCCTAGATGTCCAAAGAGGCTATGCAAGAGGTGAGGTCAGGATACCAAGGCGACTACTGCATATTTCATGCTGCTTGGAGCTGGCATTTGTTTCCTGGAAGCATTCCACGGAGATGGCGCAAAGGCAGCTGGGCGCACTGTCGGGAAGGGCCAGACAATGGCTTTCCTAGCCATACCGGGCCGCGAGCTCGGCAACTGTACATCAAGAGTAAATGACGACGCAATATATCAGCTTGCTCCTGGTTTCACTACGGTTATTGGCTGCTTGCGGTTCACTGCACAGCCGCGCGCGTCTCGAGAAGTGGAGATTTCGCGCAGCTTGCAGGACATTCTTGGCGCAATGTGAAGTCCAGCAGAGTAATGCGACGGCTGACATGTATCGCGCTGGCGTGCATGTCTCGAGAATATATGCCTGCATGCGGCGAATGTGGTGTCGAGGTGTAAGTGGTATGCTGGCAATCTATGGTGACGAGGTGACGTTGGAGAGCTCGTTGTCGCCGGCATGAACGTCAACGCAACAGCACTTAACTTGCGCAGTGACCTCACCTGCACAAATCATCGGCCAACACATCCCAAGCACCACAGCTGTTCATCAACTGCATTGCTTTTCCTAGCAGCTTTGTTTGGGAACTGCCACCAGCAACGCCAACAGCACCGACTGATTCCACGACATGGACAACAATCCCGAGGCGGGTTCGCACTCTCCGGCTCTCCACCATCAGGCTATCACTAACCACGTCAAAAGTGTTGGTCTAGATTTGGAGTGTTGGCAATGGAAGCTACAAACAGTGCCGCCACAGCACAGCAATGCTCTCTCCCTTAGCGAGCCAATCCATTGGGAATCTGAAGAGTATGCATAAGTCCATGCACCAGCGGTATGCCTACGAAAGCTGTCGTCACTCAGCATCCGGTGTCCAATTGTTTCAAGTCTCCACGTGTCCGCAGGGTCACCGTGGCTGTTCGCGGTTTGAGTGTGGCCAACGCAGCAAGACCTGCCACTGAAGAAGGCTTCACGAGCGACCAAAAGTCACAGAGGCCGTAATCACTGCAAGGCCATCGCAAATTGTGCGCGATCTCACCCGGAAGCGGCTTCCTCTAAGCCGCCTCGGCAGGTCTGCCACTTTGCATCTGGGCGCCGTTGTGACGGTGCAGAGAACAGCCAGGCAGAGCCCAGCCCACCTGCGACCTACTAACTGAATCTTCATGGGCGAGTGCCATCGAATATTTGTGCTTTTGCAGCATCCATGCACGATCACCGCGCTCACGACACTCACCTATTGTTCGACGTCATGCACGCTTGAGGCTAGTTTTGAACAGGGAACAAATTGAGCCTCAGCGAATGGCAGAACGGATACGGGAACGGATACGGGAACGGATACGGAGAACAAACCGCGTAATCGAGAATGCGCTACTGGACAGAGGCGGATTCCAAATCGCCGCTGAAAGATTAAACAACAGCTGCTACATGGCGCAGACACTCCATATATCTCTTCCACGATAGTCGCCATCTCCGGTACTGCCATTCTCTACTGCTATCTCGTCTGGAAACACTGGCCGAACACGTTCTCCATGCATCCCCTTCTCATCACTTTAGCATCTTTTCCATTGCTCGTCGTGGGCTATCCGGATCTTGTGTTCTCTCGTGAGGGCCCAAGAGAAGTCTACCGTCCGGAGATCGAGGCGCATAGACCTGCTCTCCACCCACATCACTTCACCTGGCAGCCGCCAGGTGAATGCGATGGTATGCGTACAAAAGAACATACCTTCTTCCAAGGCCCGGCTGACGAAGCGCAGTACGCTCTCCTTGCCCAACTCTGAACACTCTGGCGAACCATGGCTTCATCCCGCACAACGGGCGCAACATAACTCTCGATGTCTTGACGAAAGCCTTCAAAGACGCCTTGAACATTGCCCCTTCACTCACACAGGGAGCATTCTCACGCGCCGTACCTGTCAATCCGGTGTTGAATGCCAGCGTAAATACATCTCTACAACTTCTGCTCTTTCTCAACGTCGAGCTAACATCTTACCAGTTCCTCGACCTCGACATGCTCCACGTACACAACTTTATTGAACACGATGGTTCTCTTTCGCGGAAGGATGCAGTTTTCGATCGAACGAATTCGTTTGACAACGATAATTTCGACAATCTGCTGTCCTATTTTGGAAACGAGACACAAATTTCGATCGAATCGATGGCGAACGCAAGAGCCCGACATGCTCTTGAGATGAGCAAAGAGAATGATTTGTTCGCGATCACATGGAGTCAAGTTCCTGTCATTCTGGGCGAGAATGCTATGATGCTGCTGGTGTGGAACAAAGGCACCACGGGAACACCGGAAAATTCTGTTGCGAATAGAGCGTTTTACGAATACTTTTTTCAGTGAGTTTATACGTCGATGTTTCGGACATGACACCAATTTTACCTTCGAGCTTTTATGCCTACGAATGTCGATAGGGAATCAGAGACTGCCAGTCGAACTTGGATGGTCGCCTGTTGACACTGAAATTACTGAAGAAGCAGCAGGAAAAATTGTCGCTAAGCTGCAAGAGATGAGCCCAGCGGGTGTTCCATTGGCTTTCAATCCTCGACTGGCTGTGCAGTCTGAAGATTAGTCAATCACACGTGTGCTTACTTCCAGTTTCCGGGTTCAGCCAAAACCCTGGTCTCTACACTTGGCAGTCGAGTAGTTCGAGGCTTAGACCGCCATGATCGGGGTGGCGCACCTCTTGTTCATGCTGGTCCCCTTCCAAATCTCTCCTACTTGCTCATTCTTCGTGCCAAATCCAACCTCCCGGATACTTCTCACGTAAACGCAGTGGCCATTCTATCCTGGCCGTGTACGATTTATTGCCCTCCACAAATGCCAGTCAGGCGGTCACACAAAAAGTCACGCTATGGATGCGATCAATGCAGACAAGGTCGGGTGAAATGCGATGAAGCGGTCCCGCGGTGTTCAAGATGTATCAGTCGCGAGCTGCCGTGCTCATATGGGAAGCGACTTGCGATGCTCAAGCGGCTGGAGGAGCACTCCGGGCAGATGATCGTGCCTGCCGCATCAGCCAGTATGGAAGACAGTATTACCACATTCGCTTACATGGCAACAAATTCCAACAGGAATCACTCAATGCCCACTCCAGTAGGATCGCCAGCGGCAACAATGAGACGCCGCGAACTGCGGCTCATGAATCATTGGTCTCGAAGCACGTGCGACAGCTTTTCTCGTGAGATTAGCAACGCTGTGAAAGACCACATCATTGAAATCGCATTGCAAAACGAATATCTCCTGGAAGCGGTCTTCGCTCTCACAGCAACACAAATTGCCAGCTCACCCGGGAATTGCGATACAGTCCATGAGTATACCGACATTGCGCAGGACTATCAACACAGGGCTGTCGGTGGCCTGAGAAGAGCGCTCGATACGCTTTCTCCAGCGACATGCGATGCCATCTTCATCTCGTCCACGATCCTTTTGATCTGCACCATCGTGTCGCCTTTTCTTGGGGATGACCACCATCAGAGCTTTCAGACCACGATGGATGCAATGCTGGAACTAAGCAGCTTTCTCCACGGGCTTACATCTGTTCTCGCTGTGAGTCGGGATTGGATCATACAAGGTCCGATGGCCAGCATGCTTGATACGGATTGTCCAATTGCTTCAAAGCCATTCCAGCTTCCCTTCATGGAGGACTTGCGGCATGCGAATACGGAGAAGGACGGAGAGATACGCGCTGTTCTCGCACATGCGATGGATATGCTTGAGACCTCTGTGCAAGGGATCAGATTTATTGTTCCGTGGGTTATCAGAATTCGACCCAAATTCTTCCAGCTCTTGAGAGAAGTAGATGATCTCGCACTTGTGATTTTCATGCAATGGGGTGTGCTGCTGGATCGGATGCGTGGGATGTGGTGGGCTGAGTTTTCTGCACGAGGTCTAGTAGAGCAGGTCTCGAAATTGATACTTGTCCACAACGACAAGTGGGCTTATGTGGCGGATTGGAGTCGATCTCGTGTCGGTTTGTGTTCGCAGGAGTTTCAAGCAAATGGGCAGGCCAGCCTGACTGGGTGAGCCTATCAAAGTCGATGTTCTTTGTTCGGATTGATGGCGCCGTTCGCATATCTCGTATATGTGGCTAGATGAGACATAGTATAGCTTCGCCTCGTTCAGACAATATAGCTGCGCACTCATTCTTGTAGTATTAGCATGCCCGTTCCCGTTCTCGTTCGTCGCCGTTTTATGTCTTGGCAATACTCGGGCTCTGCAGGGATGACTTAAGGAACACGACGGGTTTCATTAGCGCTTGGCAAGACAGCGTACTCGTTCATAGCATGCATAGCCTTATTGATGGTCTGCACAGCCGACATCCATTGGTATTTGATCCAGCACAAGTATCTGCAATCTCAAGATGTACAAAATCCCACTCTTCTACAGCTTCCCAGTCCTAGCTCTGTCCCTTGCACTATTCTCATCGTCCTTTAAAACAATACACGAATTCCGGGTCGCCCTCCTCGATACTGCACTGCAGTACAATGGACAATAAAGAGTTCTACTACGACTATGAGCCCTCTGTGGCTGCAGCGGGTATCTTCGTAGCCATATTCGCGATCTTGGGTGTGATGCATTTCTATCAAACCATCAGAACTCGCACATGGTTCTGCATCCCCTTTGTCCTGGGAGCTCTCCGTAAGTATAACCTTGGAACCATGTTGATGATTCGAATTGTCGTTTCTCACTTCGATCGATCACGCCATGCCAAAGTGCCATGATGCTAACATCTCCCAGTGGAAGTTATCGGCTACCTATGTCGTGGCCTCGGGAATTCCAAACCCGATGTCCTCATACTTTACATCATCCAAACGCTTTTTATCCTGCTCGCTCCAATTCTATTCGCCGCCTCGGTCTACATGTTTCTCGCACGCATCATGCGAGCAACAAAAGCCACGCACCATTCGATCATTCGCATCAACTGGGTCACGGAAATCTTCATCGGCGGAGACATACTTTGCTTCGTGATACAGGGTGCGGGAGGAGGGATTCTTGCTGGAAGTGATAGCAAGACCTCTTCGGATCTCGGAAAAGGAGTCATTCTCACAGGCTTGTGCTTGCAGATGGTGATCTTTGGCTTCTTTATGGTTGTTGCTGCGATATGGCAGAGAAGAATGAGAGGCTCCAAGGAGGATGAGACGACATCGTTCAACTGGTTAATCTACCTGCAGATGTTGTACGTGGTCAGCGTCCTCATCACGCTCAGGAACTTGTTTAGGGTCATCGAGTATGCAATGGGTCGTAAGTTCCTTTCCAGCCGGATTCTTCGAGAACCAGGCTGACAAAGCGTAGCCGATGGGTACCTTTTGATCAACGAATGGCCTATCTACGTTTTCGACGCTTTCTTGATGGTCGTTGTGCTGGCTATTTGCACCAGGTGGTATATTTCCGATGCGATGCGGCAGGCGCAAAATGAAGGCAAACAAAGCGAAGGTAATAATCTGGGGATGTTGACACAATCAGATACCGGCGCCTGCTAGTGGAAAAGCTTGGACGATCCTGCCCTGTGGTCGAATACACCTTTCGTGTGCTAGAACACACCAATCTTAGAGCTGTACATCGCTACATGCACAACAAGCAGAATGTGTAGCAGATGGAACATGCCGATCTGGCGCCAATCACCCACGTCTCCATCACGACCCAAGCTGTTATGCCGAATTTCGCTACAGGGTCTGTTCTGTCCTCCAGAGTGACACGCATGTCATTGCTTATTGTCAGCTCCAGCATCCCGACGGTCGACATTTCGCCTTGTGCCTCTCACAAGTCTTGTGTATTCCGGTCAGTGACTACCGACATGCCCCAGCTCCAACGTGGATCCCTTCCTTCCGACTCAGACTCACGTTCAGGCTTCTCGAGCTGGAGCTTAGAGACCCGCACAGTCGATGTTCCGAATACAGAGACGATCTCAAATTTGTCAATAAGCCCGTTCCCCACGCCCTTGAAGCACCATTGTACGACCTGTGCGTACAGATCATTCACGCTGTCTTTTCGCTCTTGAGTGGACCAATGCTCAATGACGTTTGCTTCCGAAGAGAAATCATCCACTTCGAATTCGACTTCGATTCTTACTGTCTCGACATGGATTGGCTCAGCGAGTCGCGAGCCGACACCCATCAGAGGGCCACAGTGGAGTACGTGGTTGATGGTCTGGTAAAGCTCGAATTGTAATCGATGTGCGGTGTAATCTTCACGCCATAAGTTGGGTCAACCGGTCTGGCGCTCTTTTGGTATGCGAGTTGTGAGATGGGGCAGACGCACGCTGTGAGGGGTGCATGGCAGCCGGTGCCATGTCAGCTCAGCGAAGTGATCATCACGAACCCAGCGGAACCTTGTAGGAAATCGGAGGAGAGGCATATCCAGCTTCCACGTGGTGGTTTCGAGGTTGCTGATCGCGGACGCGGTGCGCATGAAGTGGGTGAGTTCGTAGTAGATGGTCTTGCAGGCCAGTCGCATGTTAATCCAGGGGATTGACAACTTGACGTATGGCCTTCGCTCGATGCGTTGAACGTGCCCTCCGGTGGTCCGACTTGAGGCCTCGCACCAGTATTGGAAGAGATTGGAGTTCGTATCAAGCATGAGGATATCTTGGTAGATCAAACATCGAATCTCTGTTGGCAGGCTCAATAGACAAAGTTCCTGAGAATGTGCCATTTTACTGCCCTGATTGTGGCTCAAATCTGTGTGTCCGGGTGGGATTTGGGAAATGCGAGACGATGGAATTCTTTTGTGAAGACATCGCATGAGCCCGAATACACGGATGACACGTTGCAGATCTTCAGCTATTTTGCAGTAAGGGCTCGTTAGTGCCAAGGAGACTACCACATATTGGTGATCTGGCTCATCCGGCCTTCTGAAAGCTACGTGGCGCCATTAATGAGATATGTTCACAGGAATAGTTCAAATTGACAGTCGTCGTGCACAACAAGCCAGGCTAGATCCGCGCAGAATTCTCTCTTCCCTTGCGAACTCCGAAGTAATGACTGATGATTTGCAGGATAGTAGTGGCTCCGGAGGATGGCAGGGCACGCAAGCAGTTCTGCCTGACTCTGCCTGAACTTACCAAATGTACTGCAAACTTGTGACCTCTGGCAACGACCTCGAGTGAGGAGTCCAGGAGTCCAGGAGTCCCGGAGAAAAATACCTAGACGGATTCGAGGAGCGTATACGACTGTTCCTGTCCGACTGGAATGTAATAGCGGAGTCCGGTTTGCAGACGATCTCTCAGGGAGCTTTCGTAATCACAATTTCTCAGATTTCCGAGGTACTTTCGACGCCTCTAATGCTCTTTTGTCACTTAGTTCAGATCTGTAGAGATTTCAGGCTGGGCACAATCCGTTCATTGGCTGTAGAGAAGGTATTAGGCAGCCCAGGCATTTCGACTCCCAGAAAAGCTTGCAATGGTCCCTTGGATCTGGAGGAGGCATGGTGGATAGCTCGTTGATCAACAACATGGGCACTTGTCTGACTCCAGCCTGAGGGCTCGTAACAGCCATAGTACAGCCTCGAGGCGAGAAGTGTTGATGGAGACAGGAACAACTCTAACGGTGATGTCCACATCTTTGCCAAGCGCAAAAACGCTCAGACCATTTGTGACGTCTTCACTTCCAAACATCGACCAGATCCTAGCGCGATCGCGTGGGCAGGAACCATCTGCATCATCTACGATCGTTGAACCCACTCACAGCTGTGAAGCTGCTCCTCTGCAGCTCTTAGGCGCGATGACATCGGTCTTAGTTGGTTGGATTGCCAATGGCTGGCAGGTCAAGTATCAGGTCAAGTATCTTCCGTCCGTCTTTCATGCCTCGTCTCCTATACCAGCGACCACTTGTGGCAGCAATAGGATTCCTCAAAACACCTAGGATCTCTTCACTTCGATCACCACACTATCACTACTCATTACAGTACCCGAAAATGGCGCCTAAAAAGCATGCGCGCTCTGAATCGAGCGATAACATGGACGGCCTCAAACACCCTTCAACCAAAGTCGCGAAAAAGGTCGATGCTCATCCTCCCTTCGAGAATCTTACCTCCATCCTCGAAGACACCTCGTCCGATTCAAAGCCCGAGAATGTGCTACACTGGTTCAGGAGCAAGGATTTACGCATGCAGGACAACAAGGCGTTGTACGCAGCCTCGGAGAAGTCGAAAGAAGGCGGCAGTCTCATCACTGCATACCTGCACAGCCCCAAAGACCTGGAGTGGCATGGCACATCGCCCGCAAGGACGGACTTCATCCTGGAATCCTTGTCTTTGCTACAGAAAGAGCTTGCAGAGAAGAATGTACCTCTTGCGATCTTGACTGCAGAAGAGCGTAGTCAGAAAACGGATACCATCCTTGAATTCGTGAAAGAGAACGATATATCCCATGTGTATGCCAATTATGAGTATGAAGTGGATGAGATTCGCCGCGATATAGATCTGGCCGAGAAACTGAAAGAGGAGAATATTGGCTTCGAACTCTTCCATGATCAGACTGTTGTAGTCCCAGGCGAGCTGACTGGCAGCGGAGGTGGTCCTATGAAAGTGTTCACACCCTACCACAAAGCGTGGCTCAGCGAGACGAAGAGCGACCCAAGCCTTCTCGATCTAGCTGGAGAAGTCGAAGGCAACGATGCTTCCGCGAAGAAAGATCTTTCCAAGCTGTTCGACAACAAAACCCCCACCCCGCAATCCAACAAGCAATTCGAAAGCGATGAAGAACAGAAACGAGTCCGAAAACTCTGGCCCGCCGGCCACCAAGCTGGAATCGAAAGACTAAAACATTTTCTCAACAAGAAGGTAAGAACCTATGCCGCCCATCGCTCCGAACCAGCTCTTGACCCCTCATCTCGCCTCTCGCCCTACATCGCCGCAGGCGTAATCAGCATCCGCGAAATCCTCGACCACGCCAAAAAAGCCAACGATGGCGCACACTTTGACGAAGGCGATCGAGGCATTGATTCCTGGGTCCGCGAACTCGTCTTCCGCGAGTTCTATCGCCATATCACAGTCATCACGCCTCATGGAAACATGAATTTACCTCAGAACCTCAAATTTGATTTCGTACAATGGGAAGATGACGAAGAAGGGTATAAAAAATGGGAAGAAGGGACTACGGGAATGCCGTTTGTTGATGCCGGGATGCGTCAGCTCAAGCATGAAAAGTATATGCATAATCGCTTGCGCATGAATACGAGTTCGTATCTTCGCGCGAATATGCTGATTGATCATCGTCGGGGTGAGAGGTATTTTGCTGAGACGTTGATTGATTGGGATTTGTCGAATAATACACAGGGCTGGGAGCCGAGTTATACGATTTTCAATCCGGTCGTGCAGGCGGAGAAGTGTGATAAAGATGGAGATTACATTAGGAAGTGGGTTCCAGAGCTGAAGGAACTGAAAGGGAAGGACATCTTTGATCCATATAATCGCTTGACCAAAGAGGAGTTTGAGAAGCTTGGATATCCGGCTCCGCATGTGGATTTCAAGGAAAGTCAGCAGAGGGCGAAGGTAAGTGATCATAGGTGAAGACGTGGAGATGTGATGAGGCCACTCGCTAATTGTTTGAGCAGGAGAGATATAAGTCTGATCTGGCCAACGCGGACCCATAGATGTATGCACATCTGAGCGAAAACCTCGATCAAACAGCTAGGGATCTAGTTCGTTCTGTAATTCTCCGCCCTCCGAGCTACCTTTCGGAAGCTTCTTCTGCTTGCAGAGGCTGTGTCTCATTGAGAAATCTAGGACCGGACTTGAGAAAAGATTGCTGATTGCGTACTCATTGGTCTCGCGTTCCTGCATCGAAACTTCCATCGCTCTCGATGCACATCTACCAAACCTGTACGGCTCACACAATCTATGGTGGCCAGGACAATGCTAAGCCCACTAATGGCTTTGTCCATCGATGTCGGTATACGCTCCGACGAAGAGATTGTGATCGGAATCGTTATTCTCATCATCATCTTGGTTCCGATCGTTGATCACGGCATCGAGCATATAATATGGGTATACTCGCGGCTCTTCACCTCTGATCATGAGCACAAGGTGTCCACCCTGATCAATGAGCTCATGCTCATCGCCTTCATCTGCGGCGGGTACAAGGAAGTCTCGCCAAACCATCTGTACCAGAGTGTGATGCGAATAAGGAGCCAGATGATCTGCAATAGTTTCCAGAAGGGCTGCCGTGTCTGGCTCCACCTCAGCGCTCTCCATAATCGCCAGCGGTTCTACAACTGTCGGGAGTGTCCTAGGCTTTTCGGAGTTTCGATAGAAGACCTCAAGCCATTGTTGGAATCGGATAAAGCTATCGGAAAGCTTTTGAAGAGGTGCAAGAATTGGAGTAAAGCATTCGTTCTTCTGATCTCGTGCAAGATTCTTAGGTCGTCGAATTTCAGCTAGGCAGGCTGCAGCGGCAATCTGACTTGCTTCCGCAAGTGCCTTGAGCCTGTGACGGCTCCTGACAATGTTCAGTCCGAGGCCATTCGCATCACGATCTCGTTCGAAGACATCTTGCAGCCCATCTTGAGAAAAACCAACGTCACCCAGAGGAAGATTGTAGATAGTTTGGCGATGTTTTGCTGGTCCGTGAGTACGCCACATGAAGTTGTGCATACGAAGCAAGAATACGTCGATGAATTTGCTGTCCTCGAACAGCCATCCCATACCTTCCTCTTCATCGTCTGCATCATCCCAAATGTTATCCAGGTATTTGGCTGCAATTACGACGGTCTCTATACATGGAAAGCGCATGCGACCGTAGTATTGCTGCAGCTTGGCGAATATCTCTCTCCCATGCTGCTGCTGCTGTGAAGGATCGAGCGACGGACCAGCTCCTTGCAAAAGCTTTTTGTACTTCAGCAAGGACACCCCTTTGGCATAGCAGACATCAAAGTCAACGATCAGCTGCGCCTCATGTCGAGTGATGTGACCAGCCTCTTCTGCCAACTGGAAGCATCTTGCCGTTTCGTGCAGCCGGTGGCACTTTTCGAAAACATCGAGCCGGACGCTGAGATCCATTTCAATCAGCTTGATAGGGGAGGTGTGCATCGGTTGCTTGTAGTGTGTCGGCCAGTCCTGGAAAAGTACGTTCCCGTTGGAGTCAAGGCCAACCCACACAACGCCAGGGCCGCTCCACGCCTTGCGCATGCGCAAATTCCCATCGCTATCGGTCCAGTTCAACGCAGAGACTTCAATATGTTTCTTCTTCGCGTACGCGTAGCCTCTGATACTCCAATGCCAGAAGCGATCCTTCTGAACAATGTCAGCACCGTCGATGAAGCTCAGTGTCTTCTGATAATTTACCTTGAGGGACTGTTGCGCCTTTTGTTCCTCTTCGATACGCTTCAATGCGCTATTGCCGCCGCTGGATCCCATTTTCCCGCCTCTCGACTTCAGCTCCTTGCCCAGGTTTCATTCGCTCTTGAATCGCTGCAGCGGTTCAGCAACTGAGTTTTAGGTATATCGTTTTCTGAGCGCGACAAATGTGGCGTGTTGAACATGGCAGTGATTGAGTTGATGTACTGCGCTGTGTCGGCGAGTTTGAGGAGGCAGCGAATAAGGTGAAAATTGACTGAACATATGTGGAAAGCAGAGACCCACTTTAATGCACCTCATGCGCTAGCGCATTGGAGTTCATAGCAAGGTCGCGCGGTCTGAATACTCACTCTGCACACTCGCCGACCCAGCGCTGTTTATCTATCCGCCCAAAACTGCTATCACCAGGGAAGTTCCTTGGTACATTTCGATCATGCGCGCAGGCGACCTGCAATGGCTTCTGGCCGAACTCGAATCCCAGGATCCTGACCATCCGCTAATTGAAGTCATCCGTCACGACTACGCGGCTGAATTGGAAATGCCTGCAGCAGAATGGATGGCGCTGCGCTGGGAACACCATACCAAGATAAATAACATGCTCACCCAATATGGTCCGCCTCCGCCGATTCCTGCAACTCGTCGATGGCCCCTTCCCGATGACGAGTCTACACTGAGAAGCATGCCGAGTCCGACGTCAACTACTATTGCTCGACTAGAGGGAAACGCGAAACCTACATTCACACCCACAGACCATCCGACAACCACTCGTGGTCAAGGGCTTAAGATTACGCCTGGTCCCAACTTCGATCTAGCCATGATGCGCTCAACGCAGTCACGAGAAGAATTCCGCAACATCTCAATCGAACAAATGTCGTTCATCACGACAGCGTATCGACACGACGGCGAGCAATACCTAATTGCACAGCAAAATGAGCAGAACTCGAAAGAGAGCTCATTCAAAGGAATGCGTCTTGTGTCACAAGCAGAGCTTGACCGTCTGGCAAGCTGGCTGTCGCCCAAAGCGAAATCCCATGGTCCACTCCATGGTACGGGCCTCCGCTTGACAGACTTGCAGCCCACGCTGTCCCGAGCAGCAGTGAGTGAGCTCTTCGGTGTCCTGGGTGTTATGATGGCCAACAAACAGACTGCTCGAACAGGCAAGCTTCTAATCATCTCAGTGGAAGACGGCGAGACGCTGTGGGGAAATCCAGGGAAAGCAATGGAAATTGGACAACAACATGGCGTGACCTTTGTCAAGATAGACACCTTCGACAAGATCATTGTTCCGTTCTGCTCCAATGGGCATTGGTCACTCGTCGTCGCGAATGTACGTGCAAAACAGTTACGGCTTTATCCACTGCGAGAAAGCAAAGTCCAGGCAGAAGACATTGAGAGGGTCACCGAGGAGATGCGGCCAAGAGCACATGCGGTGATGAGTATGTGGCAGCCTCAGGACGCGATCAGCCACCAGTGGAAGCTACAGGTTCGCGACGATGGAGGTCATGCAGACAGCGATGCTCTTGTGTGCCTCTATGCTGCCAAGGAGGCACTCGGTATCGAAGGTATGGTCGCCAAATGTGATGGATTGGAGCCATCTGTCAGGGATTGGGTGCACCTTGCCCTAATGACACGTGCTGCTCATGTTTTGGAGCGAGTGGATCCGAGCAAAAAGACCCCATGAGGCTTCATTCACGCACATCCCTTGCTTGGGGAAGGCAGTCGGTACCCAGCGCTTTGGCGAGGCCAATATAGATTTTATGAACGTAAGCAGTGAAACGAGTCGCCGCCATCGACGGTAGTTCGTCTTGAAGACGTGTCCATAGAATCGAAAGCGACCCCGATCATCGACCCGGTGGCTGGCTTGTACACTCTGAGAGTCCTTGTTTCAGCTCTCATATTGCCCCAGTTTCTACATCTATATTCTTGTGCGAACAGGGGCACATCGCTCCCCGTGAGATCTCCAAGCAACCAGGGTGTTCCAGCATTCGAGATATCATATGTAGCCCCGCGTGTGGTCGCAGACGTGATGGTGGCGGGCTGATGGTCCACGGTGAACAAATCGAGGCGTGCGTGCGTACGTCATAAAGTGAGGACGCCGTTTGTTTACTACATGTCTGGCTGCCGCTTTCACTCTTGACTCGACAACCACGCCGACCAAGCGCTGCATCATTTTTCTTTTCCTTAACGCAGTTACATGACTGTTCATCCGCAATTCCTGCAACCTTTTTTCTATTCGCTCGTCATCGCCACTGACAAGACCACCTCCCCACACCATCGATCTGTCGACTCCTTACACAAAACCTACACGCCAATTGCGGCGTCCACCTCGATGCCGACAGTCGCGATCACTTCTGTTCCCAATGCCGGACTACTTCTCTAGCTGGCTGCAGGCCGATCAGGCAGCGCCTCCGCCTTCTGGTTCTGAGAACTTTTCCGCCTGGCTATACATGCGTTGGCGGCACGCTACGCGCACATGGCCGCAGGATGTGGACGCAGCAACCCAGATCAATTGGACGACTCGATCGCTGGAGGCGATGCACGAGATCAATGCGAACGAAGACGAGCATCATGTCGAGACTGCAGTGAGGACGAGCGCCGGACATACGAACAGCGCCACCATCACGCAGGAACAAGATTTCGAGGACGTGTCCCTTACTCCGCTCACCAGCACCAGGGACCCGAACAGTGCAATAAGCTGTCAGCTGGGGGAAGTCGACGCTAGTATGAACTCCCTACCACCGACCAGTGACAGAAGTCAGTACAACGATATCGGACTGGAAGAGGCAGCGGACACGGATGAAGCCAATGCTGATAGTGATGCCGATATGGGCTTCGGCAGTGATTCAGACCTCAATGAGAACATCCATAAGCGCCTCAGCAAACTAAGATCTGGAGCATTAATCCGCGCAACACCCAACGAGCGAGCTTCGTTTGAGAAGCCGTTCACTGTCAGCTTAGACGATGATACTCAAAGTGGTGCCGCCTTCGATCGACCCCCGGTGTCTTTCCAGTCGAGTCATCTAGCCAGCTTTGCCGCTCCGTTGGCACCTACTTCAACTCCGCGTGCCTCGCTCGGTGCTCAACCTGACACTCTCCGATCCGGTGGGAAACGTTCGTATCGAGCGACGAGAAATACTGGCTCCATCTCACCAACAGTGGCTGAGCGCAAGAAGAGTCGCCGCGGTCTGTCCTCAAGCTCACAGCCGCGAAGACACCAACCGGAAGCTATGGATGAGGTGCAAAAAGCCTTTCCCAAGAGCCAAGCGATGCCTCAAGGCATTCTTCGTCTCACTGATGTGCATCCGATCGACAAACTCAACGACAATATGAGATCAACGCGCGCCGAGTCGCCAGACACAGTCGTCATTGATGGCAAGAGCCTGTCACTTGCTGCAGTGAGCAACGCTATATCGGAAGTTGTCAAGGAGATCCACGTGTTTCTGCAGAGACTTCATTACGGTCGCCAGCCGGCACACGCTCACGATAGCGTCCTTAGATCAATCAACATCACTGATCTTATGCTTCGAGCACAGCCGAATATTCCAGATCCTCTCAGTAACCTCCCCTACGAAGAACAGAGGGATGAGATCATCAAATTCCAGGTGGCCTCTAATGAACATGCGCTGAAGCGCAACCTCTTCGAAAGCTTCATCTACGACGTTGCCGATGCCCAGGCGCAAAAGCAGCCATTGACCTCCACTATTACAAACCTCCACAGGCGTCAAGTTATTCAAGATATGGGACTATGGCCGTCAAGGGTCAAGAGCAATACGGCACGTGACGAACATCTGCGTTACTGGGCCAATTTGACCCGTCTACGTCGTGGAAATTGTCTGACAATGCTGCTGTTCCGTGGAAACGACGTCAATCGGGTTTTGAGGAGTGACGGTTCCACTCAACTTCTTGTTGGATGGGAGCCGATCCTCTTGCAGGTCTATCAGCGCATGCATGGCTGGTTCAAAGCGAGGAAGGCTGGAGATTGGCGAGGACTCGAACTGATTCCCCAAGGCGTGACGGCCCCGGAGATTCAAAAGCGCTGGTCCAATGACGCAGGAAGATGGACATCAATGTTGGACGCTGCCCTATTTGCGTCAATGCATGGAACCCCAAGTCCACGGCATATACTCCTCAGCACCCCGGCAAGCATGGACCTAGGCTACCTCGGCGATCCAACTACCAACTTCACGCACTTCGTCGCTTTATATCACACAGCTACGCTGGGAACTACTGGTACCAGACTATCATGCATGGCGACCACGCAAATACCAGCGTGCAGCGTTCTTGGCTTCGTCCCCCATGTGGTCTCTTCACTAGATCCCGAGAACCCAAAGCCGGATCTTGCACACATCTACGGTCGCCACTCAAACATCACGTATGAGCATTCTCGGCTCATAGGAGCGTTGTCCTTCGTCGAGTTTGTGACGACGAAGGAGGCTGCCAATGTCGAATTCGCTTCGGATTTTTACACCGACGACTTGATCCCCAACATATTCTCGATCAGGGTCATCGCCATCACCAAGAGAGCCATCGCTCCATTTGAGGTCCTCAGGGTCAATGCGGGAGCGGAAGCTTCTTCGCTCAACGAACAGATCCAAGCACTTCTCGGCGACGAGCCACCACAACAGCTCGTAGGCGCGCCCGTGGAGGACGCGGGAGCGTATGCCGTACCTTATGGTGATATTGCCGAAGCTGCATTTTACTTTGCTCGCAATCCTAGGTTTCTTGGCGGCAATAAAGACAAGGCACGTCAGTTTTCTTCGACATGTTATGACCCAAACGTGGCCAAGTCATCCACCGACGTGATCAAAGTATCTGCGGCAGACTACACGGAGATCAAAGCAATACCTAGAGCCGGAGTCGAGGGTCGGCAACACGTTAAAGCCTTCGAGAGGAAGTTCGATGAGCACCTGCCTCTTATGCGCCAAAAGAATGTCAACGTAGACAGCTTAGGCTTGTCGGAATATGCTGAAATCGCCATGAAAGCAGCCTCACTGTATCCGAGGGTCAAGAACTCTCCGAAGGAGTCTCCTGCCGTCAGATCTGCCATCGGCCCTGATTCCAATCGTCCAATCCGCCCAGTGATGCAGTCACTCCCGCATGGTGTGAATTGCAGACCAGAGCACGGACACTACGCTGCTGTCCTCCAATTCATCGGCACCATGGATTGCATTCGAGAACTTCTCTGTGGTGAGCAGTGGAGGACCCGCATCCTTGCAGCTCCATGGCATTCAGCAGTGTCTCTAGGACACATGGTCTTGCCCACGCCAGATGAAAGCGAACGCCTCTGCCGTGTTGCAGTACAGGATATGGCAAAAGTCTTCGACGAGTTGTTCGCCGATGATGCGAGCGATGCTGTGTCCGAGAGATCCGTCGATTTAGCACTGTGCTCCCTCGCTGAGGCGTGCAATGATCAGACTATGATCGGAAAATTCGATGCTGCCACAACATTTACTCGTATTCATCAGCTTCTTGCGGAGACGATGCAGAAGTCACGAGATGCGGACCCACCAGAGCCTCGTACCATGGACGCGCTCCAAAACGCCGACAATGACAATATTCACGACACTGCAATGCAACAGTTACTCTCGCTGAAGTTTGGTCGTATTCATCCCTTGCTCTCACAGCAGACTATCGGTATGGAAGTGGCAACTTTCACTTGCGGAAGCATGATCTGCGGTATGCGCCTCAGCGAGCACTTTTCGCACGTCTCAGTGTTGGACCTTACCATTCCATCTGGGGGCCAGATCAAGCGCGCCGCCTTGCAGCAAACGATAGACAACAGCATGATCGAAAGGGAGGTTGACAAGCCGAACGGTGGGGCATCATGCCAGTGTGGGCATAATGTCCAAGCGGAAAGCAAAAAGCTCGCTGTACTTCCTGAGTTTCTTACCCTGCGGCTTGAGCATGAGGCGGATGCACCGTTTGACATCAGTAAGCGCGTAGCAGTCGACCTCCCGGACGATCTGGGTGTGAACCTGGGTGCAATCTCGGTGCCAACGCCGACCTCGGGCACTACGCACTACGACATCGTCTCGACAATCGAACAGCGGTGTGAGAAGACCGCACACGGGCAATACATCTGCTTCTCCAAAAGGAACGACCAGTGGAACCTCTTTCATAGAGGTGTTGTCGTGAGGTGCAGCCCTGATTTGGTCAAGGTGAGTCGACAACTCGCTACTAAACATAGGCTATGAAACTAATCAATGACCAGAGCAACCCCAAAGCCATTCGCACGTTGCTACTCAGGAGAGTCTCTCCGAGCCTCTGAAAGAGCTTGTTCTCCTGAGTTCAGTCAAGTCACGGGATACGAAACGCACTGAGGGTTAGGTCATGATCGATCATACGAGGGTCGACAGGCTACCACAAGCGCCCCTACTCGAGAACGCGTCAACGTCGAGCACCGCGACTCGTTCTTTTGCACATGTCCAATGAGACTTATCTTTCGCGAAGTGGTACCTTAGGTAAACATGCCGCACAAGGCAGATCCAGTAGCAAATATCACGAGCTGCCATGATTCGAAATCCGTAATGAAGTTGTACCTATTATGGTCTCCTTGCTACAAATAGCAGATCATGTCCTCAAAAACGATTCGCTGTCATCGGCAATGGGTCGTTTTTCAAGATGACATGCACGATGTTCGTTCTACCATTAAGTTATAACTAGCTAAGTAACACAGCTAACGGCGGCAACGGGTAATCCCGTCACCGTTGTATACATTCATGTCCTGAGTTGCTTCCCTCTCGTATCTTCCCCAAGCACGCCGATCCAGCGCTGCATTATTTTTCTTCCAGCAATAAACATATCTGTATACCCAGAATACTGTTTCGCAATGCGTGCACTCTCCCAAGACACATCTCTCATGACATACAGCGAGCGTACCCGACATCAAGGTCCACAATTGCAAGAGCTGACATGGAGGAAGAGATGCAACCTTCGGGAGTCTGCGCCTTCCAAGCGCGCGGCAGATAGCCTATTGAGCCTATGTATTGCTTGATCGCTTCAATCAAGGGGGCTAACGTCTTGTTAGGCGCGAGACATGTGATGATTATACTATCCTTTGGCATCACAATGGCCAGATCCCATTTGGCCTCGGTCTTAACGGCGAAGATGATGGCGCCAAAGGAGTCCATAGTGACACTCGTAAGCCCTGCCGCCATGACGTCGTCTATGGACAACTTGAACTGGCCCTTGTCCAAGTACAAGTGAGCAGGCAAGATTTTGACCTTAGAATCCGGCACCTGTGAGGTAGCTGCCGATTGCAAGAGCGAGAGAAAGTGGTAGACAACCTGGTCGTTCGGTTGTGAGGGCGGCTTGGTCGTCTGTCTGCCGGTGAAGGCGGCCAGGTCGGCACGTGTGAGCTCCAGGAAGCCATTCCCAGACGAAGGCTTCACACGCTCGTTAGTTCCTGGCCAGCGTTTTAGTTGGTTGCCTTGATCGTCGTCGACAAGCTTTCGTGAATCGGCGAAGGCCTGTACTTGGCGCTGCTGCTCGTTCTGGGTGGCCTCCTGCTTCTGCTTCTCGTCGTAGCGATACCTAGCGACCGTCCACCGGTATGATCCCGTACTCATGCCACTGCCTTCAGGTCGTTCTTAGAAGGTCTGCATCAACGCTTGTTCGAATTCTTGACCTCTTTCCTTAGGTAGCTGCAGTGGGGCTGGACGCGTTGTGGGAATGAATTCCGCTGCAGATGTGGTCGTCGACTTTGAGCTGTGACGGCCTCGAACTGGCGCAGGCGTAGGCATGTCCTGCATGATGCGCGGGTCGGGCAGGGGATAAGTCCATGTCGGAAGATCATGGGGGAGTGCGCATCTATGAACGGCGACCAAGTCGGGCAGTATTTGTCTGTCGGCACGCTTTCCAGCAGGAAGTGTGCTCTCGTAATCGCTCTTTTTTTTCTCTTTATCGACTCCAAGGTGTATATGAGGTCATAGATGGATCAAGATTGGCTTGGACACAAGAGTCGATAAAGTCAGTTAGCTGAGTAGGGCAGATGGTACCTGGCCATCGCTCCTCGAAGGAGGCTTGGGAATTTAGTTTCACTGTGCTGCAATGGCGACTTGCTGGATCCAGAAACGGAACTTGATGCATGCAGGAAAAGGTAAGAAATGAACATGTTCGGGATACGATGCGTTGTGATTCAATGCGTTACGTTCTCTTGCCGAGCGACTAGTTGCACGACACAGCCATTCTCCCTATATCGAATCCCCCCCAGCAGTGTCATGAATCATGCGCTGATGCTTGCAGGCCTTCCCATCTGCTTCGCTGCTGCTAGACCTTCTGCATTTCTTGCTCTCCACATTCTTCACTTCCTTCGGCAGATCAACTTCCACCAGCCATGGTAAATGCTGGTCGCCCTCCTCCGATCCCTCAATCGCAGCGTTCACGAACAACGTCTGCTCTCCTTTGCGAATCTCCGTCGATGCACTGCAGCAGCCCTGCGCTTCATACTCAGCCCTCTTGGTTACCTTCCGCGCAATATCATCTTCCAAATCAAATTTGCCCTTGCAAAGCGTCGCCAGACTCTCAATGAGCACAGACTCATCCTGATCGATGTCGGTGAAATGTGAAGGCTCCTCGGATAACTCGCTCCGCCATGTCACTTTTTTGGCACCCCAAGCTTCGTGGATGTGTCCGAAGCAGTGCACTCGAGGCTTTGCCCGTGCTATGGCGGCGAATAAGCTCGCGCTTCCAGCTCGTGTGCGGGAATCGGTATAGTCGAGGACGCCTTTCGCAGGTCCATGCGTGATGGCAATGTCGACCGTCTCTGGGATGTCCCAAGTGTGCTCCTGTGCCGGATCGCGAGGATTGTAGGTGAAGCCCCAACCAGTGCTCACTGATGCCGTGTATGGGCTCGCATACACTGTCAACCTGGTTTCGTTATCAAGTGTGAAAGAATGGGTACCTTCGGTCAGATAGACGATGCCAGCTTCTCGGACGTCTGCTGTCTCAAAAAGGCGACGAGCTTCACCCAGCTTGCCGTAAGTCTTGGTCAGCAAAGCAGAGTCGATCGAGGGATCGGCCTCAGCTAGAACACGCTCGAATGCTCGGTCATCGAGGGTGAAGTCGTGGTTGCCTGCTATGACGAGCTTGAGTGGCGCATCTATGCCTGTGAGCAGTTGGATGGCCGCCGCAAATTCGTCCAACTTCGCTTCTTCGGTCAGGTCGCCGCAGTGTATGGCCACATCTGCGCTAGTGGTGACAGTTCGCTTGAGTGCATCTCCGTGCGTGTCAGACAGGACCAGGATGCGAGTTTTGATGAGAGGTGCCATGGCCGTCAGTGGCTGTCGAAGAGTGTGCCGAAAGTGTTGAAAGTGAATTGGAGTCTCAGATGTTGTGATGAGCGCAACTAGATGTGAGTGATGAAAAGGGCCCTGTGGTGGAGACCAGTAGTTTATGTAGTTAATGTCCACAACCCAATTTTCAGTTACCCTTACGTGCTATGAGGAGTATCCTGGTGCATAAAGTTCAAGGTGTCCTCAAGAACCATTTGTGAGATTCGAGGCCGCGCAGCCCGCTGTTCGGACTGCGTATCAACATACCTAGAGGCACACAGTAGACTTGATGCGAGGAATCTCGTCTCTGGAGGTCAGGGGCAGACCGAGCGAAGCAGAGTGGAAGTGAAGAGAGCCACGAGAACTAGTGACCCATGGAGCAGGACAATATGCGCAAAACAAGGCGAACGCTGCCGAGCCGACGTGCCGTGCTTCACTTTTTGTCCTCACCAAGTCCACTGTTCAGATGTGCGAACAGATGGCCTTCGAAAGATCAGTGCAATCTTCTGCCTCCATCCGGATATTGAAACGCTGTTATAACTGCATGTTCTGATCCTTTGGCAGTTCTGATGAAAGATGACAGCTTGCTCTCGTCTGCATGTGACTGGATCTCTCTGACAGTAGTTCTGCACATCGTAGTCGCCATTGCTAGGTCTTCCATCGTTGAAGGTTCGAGCCTTCTCTGATACGGCGGTTGCCAGGTAACGCGTACCCTTGCCTCCTGCTGGACTTTGTTGAGTGTCGTATGCTTCTCTTCTGCTCCTCACTTCTTTCTCTGCATCTGCAGCAAAGAATTGTTCGGTAACATGCCACCTGATTCCAGTTTCTCGCGTGAAGCTCAGCTGACATGTCTACAGATAGTATTGATACAAAGCAATAGCATCAACACGTGTATTCCCAGAAATATTGACCCCAGTACTGAAAATCTCCAAGTAAGCAGCCCACTTCGAGCCAGCTACCCATTTCCTCACGGTATGCTCGAGGTTGCTGACATTTTCAATGTACCAGTGATAACGAGCCTGAAACTCATTGGTCCGAACCACGTCTTCACCTCTTACCTCGAAACACCATGCCAAAGTCCATTGCCATCACGGCACCACTCCGCGAAGCACTCACCGCGTGCTTCGTGGCGACCACTTGCCTGGTCCGTCTGGAGCTTCGCCGCCAACTGGTCCTCGTTGGTGGTGCAGTGAGCATTGCACACTGGTCTGCGTAGTCCACCGGCGACGTGGATGTTGCCGCGCCTTCTGAAGCCTTAATCGATATCTGTGAGGGAGTGAACGACGGCGCTCTACAGTTCTCATTCGAATCCGATGGCCAGATCGCGTTCGACGCCCCACAAGGCTTCCGACTGAAGCTCGATGTTCTCGAAATCGGATTGTGGCCTGTCGAACGGATCCACGTCGCAGAGCCACTGTACGGTGGCTCTGTGGCGTCCGTGTCGGATTTATTGCTGCTCAGAGCCGTGACGGTGGTCGATCGTGGGGCTGATGGTGATGTTCTCGACTTTGAATGGTTGTTGTTGGAGGTGGCGAAGACTGGTCGGCTGCCACAAATTGACGAAGAGCAACTGGATTGGCTGGTGAAGGCTGTGGAGTCTTGTCTGGGGACGGTGGTTCGCTTGATTGTTGCTGCTTTGTTGAGTGACGAGAACGCTGCTGCTGCCGCTGTGCAACTTAGCTGCAAAGATTGACTTTCTTTTTCACCTTTCGCGTCCCGTAGCCCTTGTCTCTGCTCACATGTGTCCAGGGAAGCCAATTCTACGTAGCCGACCGGGGGCCAAGACTGTTAGCTTTCAGCTCTCAGGGCACTATCAATTCACAATGCCTGCACGCATCCCATTACCTCACTCGCTTGAGGCGCTGCTTTATTAATACCCTCGAACCCGCCAAAACCTGTCAGTATTAGGTAGAAATTGCCTCACCTCTCTCCCCATCGTCCAATTTCCTGCCGTCCCCGCAAACGACTTGAAAATGGGGTTCAGATCCAACTCACCCGTGAGGCCGTCTCGACATATCGCATCAGTAGCCTCCCTCCCCCACTCAAGCTCGATGGCATCACAAGCGCTACTCATCCACTGCATTTGGGGCTTGTCGAAGTGACACAGAAAGTCGCGAAGAGTAGGGGAATGCACAAAGTCCACAACCACGAGATGCTTCGCGAAGAGTTGTCTCGGCAGCGGGCGAATGATGTTGGGGAGATCTGCAAACGTTCGTGGGTTCGGCGAGAGGAGCCAGCGAAAGAGGCACCAGTGGCAATACATGAGCGCGTACATGGTGGCAGAGGTGAAGTTTTCGTGGGGTTTGACACTTTTGGCAAGACGAGCCATCATTTGCGAGAGCAGTGGGGCGCGGTCAAAGACATCTTTATCGTGTAATGCGCCGATGAACGCGTGGTCGCCGCAGAGGTCGTTGAGGTTGACGCCTCGGCGGATTTCTGTTTGGAGCTGGTTCAGGATGTTCGCCATGGGGTCGTCTGGCTCGTTGGTGATGCTTAATGGAAGAGCTTCCCATGAGACGGAGAAGAGTGACTTTCTCTGCATCTCTTGCACCTCTTGCGGATGGTGGTTCGCGCCGATGGCACTGGAGAACGGGAGACCCCCGAAACGATGGTGAGGCGCATAGCGTGATGCAGAGGTCGAAATACCAAACCTTTCTGGTTGATCATCACGTCGCCACTCTGTCACGACGAAGCGCTGGCTGTCAAAGACGCTCCTCAGCCATGTTGCACGATCGCCGCACGTCGTGTTGCGTGGCACAGAGCGCGAGACGCTGAGATGGCCATTCACAGTTGCTGGTGCCGAGGTTGCTTGCCGAAGAAGTACCGCTGGATTCACTGTGCCAAGTTCGCTTTCGTATGACTGCTGGGCGAATGTGTCTGTTGCACGGGACGAAGATGAGGCATCGCCCGCGCTCCACCCGGGGATCATGGGAGACGTCGCCTCGTTTCCGTCGCCGAACACGGGAGGAAGACACCAGGCTTCCTGCGGACCAGGCGAAGCGTCCCAGTAATCGGGAAAGCTGCCGCGCGGCACGGGCGCTGGCAGGTGCAGGATGTCTCCTCGGTCGTCGGTGATGGAGGTCGTCGGTGGGTTGTTGGTTGGCCTATTTCCTGGCAGCAACGCACCGCCTTGGGGAAGCGCCCACGAGCTGCTCGGCACGCTTTCGTGGTGTCCGAGTGGGAACGGTGCCAGGTTCAGGTTCGACATGGTGTGTCGGGATCTATCCAGGACAAATGCCAGCCGAGCTCGCAAATCTTCGTTCTGTTCGCGCAGGACACGGTTCTCTCGCCGGATGGCGACGACCCAATTCTCTTGACTGCTCTCCGAGACGTAGGTGCACTCCAGCTTCGCGGTTGTGCATCGGGCACAACACGGTCGTTGCGTATCGCACTGAGGCCATGCTCAGCGATGCGGCGCTCAGTCTGGGACGGGCAGGATAAGATGAGAAGGTGTGGCGACGGTGGTGGTGGTGGTGGTAGCGGGGGTGCTTACTCGCACTTTAGCTTTCCTGCACTGATTACACGCGATCCGAGCAATGTTGGCGCGAGCTTTGGTCGCCTTTTCCACGCGTAATGGCTGCTGTGATGCTTCCCTTCGCGATCGAGGCATGCTGGGCGCGGAGCGGCGCGTTGCACCGTAGAATGATTCGAACAGATGGCAAGGTACGGAGGTTGAGGGTGTTGTGGCCGTGTCGAGGGCGAGGCCCTGCTTGCCAAGCACGGGCGGCACTGACGGTGTGGTCCCGTGAGCCGAGCCGGACGATGGCCATCTCCATATTGCCGACGAGGCTCAGCGTCTCCTCCAACTACTTACCACCTATCAAGCCCGTCTTGCCCGATCGCCCAGCCGCCCGCGCCAGCAGGCCCCCAGCAGGTCGTCGCCTCCGCCTCGATACTCATCAACGGAACGAGACCGACAACACCAAGCGCTCGTTCAGCAGCGGCAGTACCGCCGCTTTTGCACGCTCTATGTTGTAGCCCTCACGCAGTCCACCGCCTCGGTCCGCCAAATCGCCGACTTTGCCTCCGATCTGCTGCTGCAGCCCGCCTTGGAGCTCCTACCGCAAGTGCTGGCGCCTGATGGCAGCCTTCCGGATCCTTTTCGACCTCTCAAACGCCGTGCCATTCTGACCTTGGATCGCAATGCCACCTGTTCGCCACAGCATCTCAACCTGTTCCTGGTGTTCTCAACAGTCAAACCGAGTCCTCTCATCGGACAGCGCCTCGTCATCAATGGTCGGTTGGATGCTCCCAAGTACTGGGTGCCTGCGAAGCCTTGGACCCATGTCACGGATAGCGATGAAGGCGTATCGGAGCTGGTGTCGACCTTCTTGACCTGGAGGAATCCATTCTGGCGACTAGTAGAAGAAGACCTCTTTTTAGAAGCTATACGTGCGCGCGCCGGCACTGTCGACTACTGCTCACCTCTGCTCGTTAATTGTATGCTCGCACTCGCCTCAGTAATCACACAAGGTCTCACTAGCTACGCAAGGTCGCGCAAGTGCCTCGACGCGTCTGTGAGCCCTTCGTACTATCCTTGCATTTGTCATGGTTGCTTCCCTTGGACAGTATTACACCGGACCCATGGCTCTCGCTGGATCTGAGCGGGATGCCCGACTACACGGTCTATTGGACTGGATATCCAGCGGAGTGCCCACCCAAACCTTTCCGTCCAACACCCCTTCTGCGGGAACGGGCCTGTCTGACCCATTTAACGTATCTGGTCACTAAGTTGTTACTCTCCCAAGTAATTCGAGATCCCATCAAATTTCGGAAGGCTTTGGATGTTTTCATTGTCGGAGCGGAGAGCTGGCTCACGAAACTCACGGCTGCCCTGCAGGCCACGCCTGACATGTCTGCGCCATTGCTTCAGTTCCACGCACAATACCATGCCATCTTGTTGTCTGTATACACACGCGGTGTCGACAAATTCGAGCGTCTTTCACGTCATGTGCTGCACAAGTCGATGGTTGATATGGTTACGTGCGAGTTACGTCAGCGAATGCTTCAGCATGTATACCGTACGGCGACGTTAGCGCGCTGGTGTCGAGAATCATACGGCTCCTCCTTTGCCAATCCGAGTCTATTTCATGCAGTCACGACAGCTCTTTTGGCAGCCTTGCCGCAACTACCTCTGATCACACACGAAGACGCTGCGAGCCGGTACCATGAGATCGATTGGGCATTTGAAGAGCGCTTCCGCTTCCTCATAGCCTGTGGAATGCAACAGCAGTTTCCACGAGGACTTGCGCGTAAGTGAACAATTCTCCAATCGTGGCCCGAGACCCAACTAGATGCACAGCGTCGGCGTGCAGACTGTCGAAATTGCATGCCTGCTGCTCCCCGCAACATCATTGTAACGTGGCTTGGGTTGCTCTGGCTGCTCAACTGTGCTGAGAGTGTGCTAATACTCTTTTCCTACTCACACAGGCATGGTATACCTCTCAAGCAAGCAAATTAAGGTGCGATTGCCCAAAGACTTATCGAGAATGATCGAGATCGTACTCGACGCGGCTTGGCAGCAGTCCCTGGTCTTGAACAATGACAGCCTATATCCAAACATTGCCATATCAATTAACCGAGCAGACTCGGAAGACCAGGCACAGCATACATGGCGCATGGGAGAACTGATACGTGAATGGGAAGGGATGCTATAGCTGGACCTTGTATCATGAATATCCCATTTCAGATGTTCTCGGCGATAAATTTGGGGCGAAATCCATCCCGCCTGTCCGACTTCCAAGAATAGAATCGTGAGTCGGCACTTCTGCGGCTACAAGGAATGTGATCCACTTGTCGAACTCATCTGTACGACTTCAAATCGGCCACCTGTGTATTGAGTGTCGAAAAAGGACTCTTTGCCTCCAAATCAAGCAGGAAAAGCGGCTTGGTTATTGCTGACATGGACTGAAAGGGTGCAGATGCGACCGCCTTCTCCATCGGCATGGCCGAGATAGGAATGGCATGCTGCAGCAATGAACGCTCCGATGTGACTCTTTAAAGTCATGTAGCAGTCGCTTCACACCTTCATATAAAAGACCTTTGATATTTCCCAAAACGCCTTGCCAACGATGAGCACGAAAATCGCTCCAATCCACTTCTCATGACCGAAATCGCCACACAACCACCAAAAAAAAATGTTCTCCCTCCAACACGCCACGATCGCCCTCCTCTTCGCAACCTCTACTCAAGCCCTCTACTTCCGCCTCTCCCCCTTCATCACCACTTCAACCTATTCTCCCACCGAATCCCACACCGTAACCTTCACAATCAACAACCCTGACGCAGTCTTCGAACAAGGCGGTTCCTACCCAAGAACCTGCAACATCAGCTGGTCTGTATCTCCATTCTCCACAACCCCACCCACCCCTTTCACCCCAACCTAACACTTTTCTCTTTCCACAGGACCGGCTGCATCCCACCCGCCTGCTGGACGTCCTGCAACGACGACGGCCTAAGCCCAGCTTACTACGCTCGCGTACTCCCATCCTCCACCTCAAACAACAAATTCTCTCCCGAAGCATTCACGCTCGAAGTAGAAGAATACTACGTCTACCGGAATTCGGCACGAAACAATGCCACGATTTATATTTCTGAGGGGGAGAACGGATATGCATGTTCGAGAGGAGAAGGACAGAGTACGACTTGCGGGTTCGCAGAGGGAACGACTTCAGATTTGACTGCGACGTATTCGGTTCCGTCGAGAGATAATGTTTGTGCGTATTAGACACCTCGTATGGGCTGACAATGGGGACGTTCGTATACCTATAGGTGGCAGTGAGAGGCGTTTATGAAAGCGGAGAAAGTGGCTTTGCGAAGTGGCAGATGGCTCATAGGACAGGGAAGTCAATCCGGTATGAAACCTCTTGTTCAATACTCATTACATTGTTGACTGCATGCTCGATCTATCATGTTGTGCCTCTTTCGTGTATGATGGACGTGCAAAAAGGCCGCCATGTCCCCAGCTGTCAAAGTGTTGATGCACAGTCGGTCCTTCAGCTCATTGCTGCGTGCTACTCGTGCTTGCTTTCCCCATCATGCGTCGAGGGCAACTCTTCAGACTTGCCATCCCTTCGACCACCGATCTCCTAGTATCTTCCATAAGCGAAGCGACTCATTCCCATTCCCATCGAGTGCATGCCAGGACTGCCGATCGCCTTCTGGGACATTGGCGAAAGACCTCCGAACTGAAGATCACCACGATCACGACGGTACCTCGGATCACGACCGACTCGAGCTGGCGGCTGGCCCCAGCTGTCATCAAAGAAGGATTTGTTGCCATTTGGTCCGCGATCGATGCACCACTCCGGTGGCTGCGACCACTGACACCAGTAGTCGCGACGCTGCTCGATCGGTCCTTGAACGTACGAAGCGAGGTTCTCGTACACCGGAATGAGGATGCGCGTGTTGATCTCGCTGATACCCGAAGAAGTGTTGGAAGCAGATGTGTTACGTCGACTGCCTGCTGCACCGGCAGACACGCTGGCACGCGACGACTTCGGCGTGCTGTTCATCACAGTATGGGAAAGCTCCTCTTGACGGGCAAACTTGGTACCACCCGTCCACCAGTCGCGAAGCTCATCGTCGTAGCTCTTCTTTGTGGGCTTTGCAACCGGCTTTAGCGGCACGACTGGTCGCGGTCGGTGAATTTCTTGCGGCTTTGGTGTCATGAAGGGCTCGACATCCACATCGGGAACACTCCCGATGGTAAGAACGCTGGTTTTGCGGTCGGTGGGGATGTGAACCTCACCGCCAGGGCGCACCTGAGAATCTTGCCAGTTCCAGCACAACTGATTGAGATCAGCTATAGTATATGTTCGTTCAGTGACAGAGGAGATGGCACTCACGTTATTGATGGGGAAAGCCGGCGGACTGATGCTGTGGCATTGATCGTCCCGCTCGGCTTTTCGCACAGGATCATGAAGGACAGTTCGCGCGAGGTTGGCTTGGCTGAGACTGCGTTTCATCGCGATGTCGACAGTCTTGTGCAACTGGTCGCGTAGAGCTTCGCGCGTTGGTGTGGATTCTGTGTATTCGTCAGTATACAGTGAGGTGCTGCAATTGAACACAAGTACTGACCTGTACCTGTGTCATGGCGTCGATCCTGACCGGCTGGTATCTGCAATAAGTCAGCTTTCCGTGCTGATTGCTCGTGTTCTGCGAATGCGTACTTGATGGATGCTTGAAGCAGTTGATCTCACGTTGCCGTAGCTCGTCTGCCGACCCAAGGTGGTGAAGGAATCGGCTGTGTTGGCGCGGAACGGATCTTCTTGCCTCGAAGTCAGAGCCATGGGATGCACCTGTGGTTTTTCAGAAGCCGAGTAGACGCGCGGGTCCGCATGAGCGAACTCTGATTCGGCATTCTCGAGAGACGGTTGAGGCGCATATCTCGATGCAATGCTACCGCTCTCCCGCTCAGGAGACTTCGCCTGCAGAGGCTCAGGCAGAGCCGATCTGATATTGTCCTGACCAAAAGGCGCGCCCGTCACCGAAGCTTCGCGTTGCTTGGCAAGTACTCTAAAATATGCAAGAGTGTGCTGCTGGAGTTTCTGGTACGCTGTTTCCCCCTTTAGCCGGTCACCACCCAGCTGACCTTCTGTTCGCTTTCGAATGTTGCTGAAATGACCGATGTTGTCCCACGCGTAGTTGGACAAAGACCACATATGTGCAGCCACATCGCCGTTTGGGTGTTGTACAAACTGGACGTAGCCATTGCTCATGCCGGGGGTAGTAGCAAGGAAATCGGGAGGAGGCAATTCCTGCCGAAAGACATCAAGAATCTCCTTCTTGTCGTAGGCCGCCTCGACTGTCTTCTGCTTTTCGATTTCGGGTCTGTCGCCATACGTGTTGATCTCAGTGGCGGCCTTCAGCGCTCGAGGGCCATGTCGAGTCATGAGTTGGAACCCAGACCCATCATCAAGCGCTGAAGTCTCGCGCAAGTCCGCGTGGCTGGTATTCGTCGTTTGCTGGGACGCACTTGACATGGAACGCGAGAGTGAGGTCTCCCGGGAAGGCGCACTGTACTTGTTGATACGAACCTCTACGCCGCTCTCGCTGCCGCGCGTGCGCTGCTCGATGCGATCGCCGAGATCGATCGGCTTCCAGACGAGCTTGGTTCTGGCGCGTGATGGGTCGTATTGAGGCTTCTCGACCTTTTCTGCTGGCGGTGGATTGTACAAGGCAGCTTCGGCTTGCTGAATGCGCTCCTGCTGGCGACGAAGCTTTGCCTGAGCAAGAGCCATGTCGGAGGTAGACATTGTCGTATAGGAGGATTGTGTCCGAGTCGACTCGTGCAGGTTGGATGTGTCCGCAGTGATCTTGGAGGAACGGCCACTGCTACGAGACAGGGGCCGATCTGTCGTGACTTCGGGCGTTCCGACTGGCAGTCTCCTCGTCGGCAGATGTCTTGCCTGCTGTGCGCGCTGTCTTGCTGGCATGGGCGGACCAGTTGCGAGAAACGATTGCGAGATGCCAATATGTACGGGTGGTGGGGTGTTGTCGAAGCGCGTGCTTGCAAAGTTGCGGCGCGAAGCAAAGCCGTTGCAGGCGCTAGTGACCGAAGCCGCATCAACATTCGAGTCGGAAGGCGCAAGCGATGCAGAAAGACGCGTTACCGCAAGCACACTCGGAGAGAAGGCTTGCCAACGCTCAAACGGCGCAGACGCCGCGAGAAGCCGCGCGAAGGCGAGCAGCCAACGTGAGTTGCATTTCGGCCGGCCGAGCTCAGCCTTCACGCTTGACGTCGCGTGCCGAGCTGGCATTGTGTTCTGCAGTGTCATTGCTAGACTCCAGCTTCCGAACAAGATAACGGTGGTAGCGGCCTTCCAGACTGCGTACGGATCGATCGCACATAAACGCCTGGATGATCCTCCAGCGTGTGCCATATTTCTTCAGGAGACTCAGAAGCGTCGCGTCATCTTCTGCACTCCATGCACGTCGCAGCCCTGATTTACGCGAGTCAGGCTTTGTGATTCGGGCTTGGGAACAATGTCTATCATAGCAGTACCACAGCCCGCTTATAGTGCGACCCAAAATCGATGCGATCTGCTTCCACTTGAGACCTTGTTCATCTCGCAAGTGCTTCACCTGCTGGATCTCGGCAGCACTCCAAGGCGCGGGAGCAGAGCGTGTGGGCTGACGACTGAGACGCGATCTCAGCGCTACATTCCTCGACAGGGCCACGCCGTTGCGACCCTCCTTGCCACCAATCTGCGGCCAAGTCAGCCCAGCTTCCTTTTCGGCGCAGATTCGGTCCATGTCAGACTTAGTGAGTGGCGGATGGTACTCGCGCTGGCGAGCAAGTCCGACCAGACCAGCTGCTCGGAGTCGGTGCAGACGACCGTGTATCTGCTCGGGCGTCTTCTTCGAGGCCGCTGAAAGCTTCGTCGCCATGTCGCTCACGCTTTGGCCTTGATTCATCATGCGCACAAGAACCTCATCTTCTGAGGAAGAAAACTTTCCACTTTTGCTGGGAGGTATATGCGATCCGCGCAGACGAGAAATCCAAAGAAAGCGTCTCGACACTGAGTGTCTGTTACGGTCCAGGCGATTCGCGATGCCAGCAAATAAAGTGCCACGCTTTCGCCCGTGCAAGATGTAGTCGTCCTCTTCTTAAGTGTACCACCTTCTGGGCCGTCGAGATACTGCCTTTACAGTCTCGACTCCCACAGCCCCTTCTTGAGCGTGGCCGTACCAACGTGCTACAGACGGACACCGGATACTTCTCGACTTGGCAGGAGGGCGAGAGGCCAGAAGGCTTTGCACCCAAGCATTACGGCATCCGACTGGGCCACTTCCGACCAGTCGCGAGAAGCTGTACATGAAGATGCCCCGCTCAAGTCCGCAGCACGGTATCCAGACTGCTGTATTGGCCCGTCTGCTATGTGAAATGGATGCGATGGAACTCACGTTGCAAGTCGCGTGAAGTCCGACGCGGCGACACCCGCGCTAAGCGAGCATGTCATTTCGGGAGTTCTCGACGCCTCGCGCCTCCACCTCTTTCCCACCTTCGCACCTTCAATCACACATACAACGCTGCCTGATGGTCTGGGTAAAGCAGTGCTACCGCGACACAGAATGCTGCGCGCCTGCGTGCGATGGTTCTCGGCATCCCGGCATCTCGGCATCGGTCATGCCCGTCCTGTCTGGCATCCCGGTCCGTGGCCACTTTGCCGCCGATTCGCAACGTTGGAGGCAAGAAAGGCCCCCTCAGTCAATGTTCTCGGACCGAAAAAGGAACAATTGGGGCCGGACGAAAGATCTTCATCAGCTATCATTGCCCGATCCTATTCTCGCGCTGAAGATCAACAAATATTGATGCGTCGCAAACAAGGCGCGTCTTGGCGAGACATAGCTGCAGAGCTTGGAAGGTCTGTCTCTGCCATCGAGGGCAGGCACAGAAGACTAATCGGATTGTATGGTTATGAAGGCGAGATTAAGAGACACCGATCACCAGGAACGAGCAAATTCACGGCGGAAGAGGATGCTTTCATCATTCGAAGGATGGCAGAAGCAGCATCCCTCACTACTATCGCCGGGGATTTAGCTCCGCACTCACGGCATGCTGTGAACATGAGATGGCGCAACCTGCTCGCTTCCGGCAAAGTATATGGCATCTCGCCCCTCGAAGAGCGGCAACGGCCCTTGACCGACGGCCAATACAAACATATTTCAGCACTTAGAGAGAAAGGTCTCAAGTGGCGCGAGATTGCGAGCCACCTCCAGCTGAAATGCGGGCTCATCCAGAGCATGTTCTATAACAGGTCTCAGGCAGAGAATGCCTCCATTGCCACATTCAAGCGCTGGACCGATGCAGATATTGCCACGTTGATCCGGCTGCGCGAAGAGGATCGTAAGTCCTGGTCTGAAATCGCAAATACGATGGATCGCTCGTATAGTTCGGTGAAAACCCAATACCATAAAGTCCACCCCTCTGTTAGTGGCCCCGCCAACCGTGGCTGCGTCCGTTGGACGAAAGCTGAGGACGAGAAATTGCGTCAACTTGTCAAACAGCATGGAACGAAGTGGTCTTCACTGCGGGGCCTTATAGGATCTCGCACTGTGTGGGCGATGAAAAAGCGCTATGATAGCAACTTTCGGAAGACCTGACTTAGTGGAAGCCCAACATTGCGCTCCAGGAACCAAGATTCAAGGACAAGCGATTCACACGGCCGCGTCCACTCACGCGTGTCAAGGAGCCCACGATACCTTCACTCGACGGCTACCTGTAATGCGGTGATCATTCAGCATTGATTTAGCATGAAGTATCACAGTATTAGAGACCCGGCCTATGACGCTGGTGTAACCTATATCTAGCTCGACGTGCCGTACTTCAGATTGTACCTGCGAGAAAACTCAGCAGCAATCTGGTTCAGCAAATTTCGAATCGCCTTGGACAGCTCCGGATCCTCCAACTCAGTCGTGCCATGGGCAACTTTCAACGGGAAAGTGGTGACAATCAAAGTGATCAGGCTAGAGTCTTCCGCGGTTATTTGCGCTTTGGAAACCAGGACGATCGCAGAAACCAGATCATAAACCGTATGGGGCAGACGAAGGGCAGTTCTCATGAGAAAACTCCTCTCGCCTAACCGCTGGGCTACTCGGGCAAGGATCAATTGTGCGCCAGTGTAGCAGCTGAGAGCTTCTCCTAATCTGGCGTCGTAGGGATGCAGCTCAGTGATGAGTCTGCACAAAGCAAGGAGATCCAGACTCCTCAGATCGGGTGCCTCACAGATTGCGGGATAAGTCCAAATATGGAGTTCTTTCCATTTCTCCAAGTCCCAGATCAAGCATCTGACCCTGTATGCCAGTTCAAAGGCTTTTTGAACAAGAACATATCTACTCAACCCGCCTTTCGACAGGTTCTCTGCAGCAGCCAGCACTCCCGGAATTTCCGTCAGCAAGTCGAGGAGTATGTCCAGTATTGTCTTGGGCGGACAGTCCCCTGAGAATGGAATATTCCTCCAGTCTGCCTCCGCTAGAAAGCAGGGCGTACGATCAGCCACACTGATCATGAACTGGGGCGGTTTAAGCGCGCCGTCTTGAGTGTCAACTCATCTCTGATGACTTACGATATTGATCCTGTAGTAGCGAAATGTCTGGTGCTCGATACCACTTATGAAACTTTGGGGTCCTTTTGCTTGTATGAGCCGTGCAACGCCTCTGACGTGCGCATGACTGGCAGCAGGATCCTTACCAGCAATGCGCTTTGGGATAGTCAGACGAAGAAGCCAGTACTCATCACTGCAAGTGAACGTACATCGTAAAAGGATATGATCATGCAAGTATGCAAAACCAAAGTGTCGCTCCAGGTGGGGCTTCTCAGCAAAGCTTGCAGCCTCGCGATGACGAACAAGTACAGCTTGGTGGCATGTTGGGATATTTCAGGATGCTGCAGATCGTTCGCGCAAAGTGCACTGGCGTTCGCCTGCAAAGCTGTACTTATGAGCGAGGGAGTCGTCGAGGAAATCGCTGTGGCCATGACGAGCTCAATCCACGGACGTTCAGCCGGCCCGCCGGACTTGAAGCGACTGAGGAATTGCGACAGTATGGCAGCATTGGCTTGTGCGACAGGAATCGGGCCTCCCAAAAGAGTATGAGCATGTACAGCCATTGATGTCTCTCGATCTGAATCGATTCACAATCAGGATTGCATTAGTCTCGATCCTCCTTCGGCATTTTTTGGGAGTACTGACGCAACCACACACACCTCGATATTGTTCGGCAAGAATCTCGCTTTCGGGTTTCTCGCATACTGCTGCGAGAGGTCGGAGTTGTCTCCTCTGAGAGGATCCTCCCGACAATGCAACTTGAAAAACGTGTTCGACCGGCTGCGTTGTACGTTTTGGGACGCGTTTGCGAATCGTTTCGAGTCGGGCATTGGAGCTGACTTTTGCCGCCTGGGCGCGAATCCTTTTTCGTTGAGCTAGCTTCTTGTCTTCCTTCGAGGCTGCATTCTTTGGTTCATTTCCGACGAAAACCCACTCTTGAGCAGGTCCGAAAACACTTTGCGAAGCCATTATACGATGCTTTCGTACGAGAGTGCGTTCAAGGCGACTTTGAGTCTGCTGAGCAAAGTCGAAGACGGTGTGCCGCGCATGCTTAGGTCCAGAACGTGACGTCGTCCTACATGTTATAGCGTTAACCATATCTGGAAGGGACTTTCCAGATACAGCTTACTGGCATTGTCTTAAGAGTTTGCACGGAAACTCACGCAGGGCCAAATGGCTTAGAAGATCTTTGATTTGTTGAGATAAATGACCATGATTATCTACACATGCTTCCTGCCATAGGCGCGTGCTGCCCAAGTCGCTGATCAACAGCTGGTATCACGCCGCCACCGATTATGCTTCGCGCAATGCATTGCCTCTACAGAATACATGGTGTTCTCATGTGAATGGGCGATCTTAATTCAACACGTTAAAGATATCCCCAATAGCAGGAACAAGCAATTGCAAAATCGGCTTGAAACCAGGCAATCTATCAATCCCCAAAATCTTAGGGATTCTCGGAGGGTTGATCGGGTTTCCTGCAATATCTGTCGGAAGAGTAATATACGTCGGTAGTGATGTGATGAGGCAGGTCTCTGGGTCGAATTCTGCTGGGACGACGATTCGTGTTCGGACGGGTGCTTGGAGGACTTGGAGGACTCCGAGAGTCTGTTTAAATACGATCAGTCCTGAGTGTTCTCATATATGCAAAAATGTTTGCTATGAGCTCCGACTTACCACAATCGCATCAAGAGTCGCTGTGCCGTTGTCTGCGGCCGAGTATCTGCCTTCCACGTACCCAAAGGCTTGACGAACGACTTGTGAGAAGGCTTTTACGCTTGTGGAATCGAATGCTGGGGAGATTCCTGGGAGGCCGTTGATGAAACTGAGAGGCATCGTTAGAATTAACTCCCTCGATGTGTCGCTACTGATGGAGATATTGCGACACGATTGCTGCCAGGTTGAGTGTAGAGAGAACTCACAGGAAAGCGTCACATTGTGGTGCGAGCGGCATTCCGTTGATCAATTGGACTGACTCCAGGCCGACAGCATTGAATGCTCTGACGATGTATCTCAAAGCATCGATGCGTTGCTCTGGTGGACAGTCGGCGACGACTCCGGACGTGAGAGCGAGAGCTGTGAGTGCGTGTGAGAACTTCATATTGGTCAATGAGCCGCTGAGTTGGAAGATGATGTGCTCTGCTGTTGCTGATTTGTGACCCGGTCGCTGCAAGTCCATCGCGGTTATATACCATATTTCCACCATCATGCACCAATGCTGAGTGTTGCGCTGGGTGGTAGGACTTGGCGTACGTCCTGGCAAAAGACGCCTCAGAGGGGTAGATCTCTGCTCAAAGGAGAATATGCAAGCTCTCAGGATAGCTTGTGCGGAAGCGCGTTGACATGTCTCCTAGCGAGTGGCTTCTGCAAACCGTAGATCCCTACTGGATGAAGACTACGCAGCGCCCAAATGTGGTTAGTAACTGGAGAAGAGCTTTCGTGTTCTCGGCGTGAAAGTTTTGTTGTCCTGCAGGACATCGAAGCCGTTCTTTGGAAGCGTGAATAGCAGCGATGATCGAAGGCAGACGGGAGGTCCGATAGGACTGTTTATGTGCTGGCAAGGATGGAACGATTGCAGTAGTGGCTACCAGAGACATCAATGGTTCGTCAAAACTCTATTTGCATATATGCAGCTGCGAGACCACAATGGAGCAGGAACCAATCGTTGCGCCGTGGCTTCCTGTGGGCTTTGTGCCACGCAGCTGCCATCGCACCTAATTGCATACCGACATGCTACCAACAAAAGGTACCATCGGAACGACCGAATGCCCAGTCAACAAGAGTCGGAATGGCGTTCGTTATCATTGACACAACGCGTATTATCGCCCACTGTCTATACCGACGCGATGGAATCGATGCCCTGATAATACAGAATATATAGTCATGCGCCAATGTGGCGAAGCAGCGGAATTGTCAGAGCGCTTTTCGCATCCCACCGCCTAACTACTACAAACATAGCATCTGTGACATATGAGTTCCACGCGGCTTATTCTCTAAATTGCATTGGGAGTGGATGTCTCTACCGCCTCTGCGCTGTGCGGGTCTGCGGCTGTATGGGCGTCGACTTTATCCCCATCCACAACGCCTCTTCATCATCGGAGGATTGCGTCGGCTGTTTTTGCCTACCGACGCGGTCTCAGTTCAGTCACAGGCCAAGTCAGCAGGGGAGACAGACTGGTTGTTGGATCCCATCTGTTTGACTCTTCATGTCTACAATGCACTGTGCAAGACGAGCTTCGAAAGTGACACCACACAACGTGGTCTCGCATGTCACAAGCTGAGTAACCTGCATGCCAACATTGCCAAGTGAATCGGAGACTCCAGTCATGCGGATGTTGACCTGTCAATTCCTTTCACGGAGTGACCGGGCGAAGCTTCATGGTATAATAATTCAACATCAACATGGAACTTGACTGCGGACTAGCAGCAGTGCATGTTGCCGAATGTCCATTCGCAGAGCATGACATGCAGATCTCAAACGGTGAATGCGACAAAGTGAAAACTTGTGAGGATCCGTCGGCATTAGTGTCAATAGCCCAGACTAGTCTCGTGGGTTCAGAAAACATGTTGAGACTATTTGAAGCCCCACAAAAATGTCTCTGAAGGCCGGGTCTACATCCATTGGCCTGCACGACAATCGAAGCACATCGTCGAAAGCTCGATCGTAGCTGACCGATCAAGACACAGCTGGGCAGCGAAGCTTGTTTACACGGCCAAGCCCAGTTTCTATTTTAGAAGGAGTGATATAGTGCGAGGCCTTCCGAGCAAGATAGCGTGTAGAGAACAGACTCATATCGTACTCAACTGTTTGCAATTGTTCGATCCTTAACACTTTCCAAAGATAGAAATATATCATCAAGCATCCCGGATCAGTCACAGCGACCTCGGCCGCTCATAAGTCATCATGTATCGTTCGCCCGTTATTACTCTAACCATCAAGTCCAAGATCCTAGCGAAGAAGTGCCAAAACCTCCCACCGGATTGAAAGCAGAACATAAACTTTATTCATAAATATAACAATACCTCTCCCCATCCAATGTAAACATACCCTCTTCAATGGTCATACCCTGGAAACCATCGTTGACACCCAGATCGAATCGGTCATCTAGTCTGGCCTCCCGACTAGGTGGGAGATTCAAGAACGTCAAAGTCCCAGCAATCTGTTTCCACTTCTCGCCTTCATCGAACAGATGCAGGTTCTGCCAGATCCAGTACACTCGATCAACTTGAGCGTGATGTAAGTAGAACCACGGGTCTCCGGGCGATGTGTAAAAGTCTCCACCAGGATCGCCGCCGACGGTATAGTGACCTGCGGCATGGGCGCCATAGAATGGCTGAGGAGGAGAAAGTGCAAACGGTCCTTGAAGGACGTTTTGGAATGTGGCAATGTCAGGAGAATTAGCCAAGAGCGTCGTGACATTGTGATCGGAGGCGCCGGAGACCGCTTCCACAGAGAGATCACGGCGGAGGCAGCGGGGGTTGTAGCCTAGGCCATCTGTCTGAGGATTCGGAGTGATAAGTGTTGGGTCGTAGCCGGCAAGACCGACAGGTCCGAGGGTGACGCTCATGTCTTTGAAAGGGCCTTTCTTGACGCAGCCACCGCCTCCAGCTGGGTTGATACCAGTGACGGGAGTGGTCTCGTTGGAGAACACGATTGGGATCTTGGCGGGTTCGAAAACACCATTCCCGCCGAGAGATGTATCGGAGCCATCGAAGATTGGAGCGTTGATGACAGAATTCGACAGGCGTGCCCAGTTGATGTAAGGTTGATAGCCGCGGTATCCACACTCCTCACGCAAGGCTTTCTCATATGTCCAGACGAAATAGCGATGCCAAGTGAGGAAGTTGCCCTATGATCGCCAATCAGTATCAAGGCTAATAGCTTACGGAAGGGTTGAGGCAAACCGTGCTATGAATGCTCAAAGTCTGATTTACGTGCGCGGCAGTGAAGTCATCATATCGGCTCTTGGCACCTGGAGCAAGGTCCCCACTAAGTGCGGGCTTGTTTTGTAGACACTTGACAGCTTGAACATATGCTCGCTTTTCGTGTGGCCGGAGGGCATCCCAATCCTTGCGTCGGTAGGCGGTCTTGAGCGTGCATGTGTTGTTTGCGGTGTTGTGCTTCACATATCTTTGGAGATTGTACCAGCCTTTGCGTGCGAGTGCATCAGTTCCGTTAGTTGGCCCAGGTATCCATTTTTGGGGCGGATAGGTTGGTGGTGGCTTGTATGAAGGCGGAGGCGCTGCGATAGCTGTCGAGAGCAGGAGCCAGCAGGCAAGAATTAGTGTATACATTACAACGACAGAATGCGAGAAAGCGAGAGCCGTAATCTGCGAACAACGTGGCACCCACGTTCCTATCTGGTACTACTTGTACAAAACATTGCGCCGCAGGATTCCGAGCCCTCTGCGAAGGAGGCGCATGAGATGTAGGCATGCGAGGTGCAGACCGGTCGTAGAAACGGCAATGGCGGCAGCGAGCACGGCTCGCTGGCAGACAGCGCATCTTTTCGACACACGGATGGAGTGCAGTGGCGCACAACGAGAGCGCGGCTGCTTGGCGACGATGATCAGCTCGGACCATGGCAGCACATTATACTGCATTGAGCGTAGTCCGGAGCTAAAATGAGCCACATGCAAAGCGAGATGTAGATCGGCCTCAGGTTCGCGGAGTATGGGGAAGCCGAAATATTGTTATTAGCGAGCAATGAGTGCGGCAGGATGTCGCTGCCATCACGACGGATGGCGCGAGGTCTCTAAGGAGGGGAAGGAGCTTGAGGCATTCTGAGATACTGCCTGGGACAGGCAGCTGCAACCGCTGCGGAATTTTTCCTGTCAGCATCCATGAAAAAAGCATTTGGGGGCGCGATTGCGGCCTAGGAGCACACGAGTCGCAGTTCTGGACTTCTCTTGCACATCGCCTGCATACAGAGGAAGGATTTCGCATAGGCATTCGGTCAAGTCGCCATGCAGTGGGACCTGAGTCCCGACGTCCTTCCTGTTCCAGCTCTAATTCTCCGAACATGCAGGTGCAGGACCTTGCGCGTTGCAGAATGTCCAGGCGGTCAAGCCAGAGCTGAGCTTTCATCGTTGAAGCTGAGCTTGAGCTGAAGAAGGATGTTGATCGTGGGTATAGTGGGGCGTAGCGAAGCAATCTAGCCACAGATGCGCTCGTAGCTTAGGATGAGCTCTTAGCATTTCTTGGCCGGCAGTGGGGCTTGAGGCGAAGGATCAATCCTGTAGCACACATGAGAGAAACCTGATTTACCATTTTTGGAGGCATTGAAGAATCATAATCTACTGGGGTGTCGGATCAAGGTCGCTGATTTGTACAGATAGCCAAAGGTCTTTCTGGTCGAGGTCGACACGTCGTCCTTGGTTTGCGAGATTTCTTGGTGCAGGTTGCAGGCCATATTGCCTCAGCCGCATATCGAGCTGCTCGATAGTGCCGGATGCCGGTCGTGAGTAGCACTGTGCAATATCTGACGGGAGTGCGGCTTCGTGGGATGCTGTGGTCGGGGCAAACTCTTGGATCGAAGGGCCCATACCAATGCGGTGGCTCGCACTGCATCTGCGCAAGGGACACGTCTGCTGATCAGTTACGTGCATTGCGCATGTCGTTAAGATCTAGGCGTGAGCTTACCATACCACGAGCTGGCCTGACTGGCATATCATGCGTGCTTGCAGTGGCCCAAGGCTACGAGATCGATATCTTCGATCTTCCTGCCCTGTCCAATTGGTAAGATCCCGCGCTTGCTGCTGAATCCGGGAATTTCTGCTTTTGCCAAGCGCTTCCTTCTGTAGCGAGGAATCAAGTCACTGCGAAGCGGAAGGCTGAGAGGAGTAGGGAAGTCCTTCAACGCAACACTTCATCCACCGCGTCTCGTTACGTGTGAAGATGTTGAAGCGAGACACCAAAAAGCTTGGTTTTCGCGGAGAGCTGCATGTTGAGAATCAAGCATTAGGTCTGACTGTTGGGTCGATAAAAATAGCCCTCTGTTTGCCCTCGCTTCATCAGCTCGCTTCTGGCACACGTTGAAGATTTCCAATGCAGCCGACTGGCGAGTGTTGTCGAGAGCTTGAAGATGGTACGCCTACCAGATTGGTGTTCTGGCGGCCGCTGATATGTAGAGATCGTTGATCGGCACTCCGCCATCAGAACGCGGGATTGTGAAGTTAGGCGAGATGAGAAAACATCGGATGAAGTCTTGAAGTCGTCGAGCTGTGACCAGCAGTAGTGGCCACGGCCACAAGTCGTTGCAGCGGGCGGCAGCTCCCGAGCGCGCTTGACCAGCGGCGAAGTGGAACCTTCTGTTCTTTCTCCGCACGCACTCGGAGAGAGCCATCTTCTCACCGCTCTATTCATCGGCGAAGGGCTCAATCTCCCAGAGCTTGTGCTGACATCTACTCCGACTCAAGCTGCATAGCAAACTACATCGTTGCAGGCATCGGCCTTCCTATGCGCCAATCCGCTCAACGTCCGCACCGATACGCAGCTTGCGAGCCTTGCAGACTCTCGAAACAATCGTGTGACCATGGCAGACCTTCTTGCGCTCGCTGCGTCCGTAAAGGAAAACAAGCCGATTGTCAATATCGAGATCGGCCTTTCAAGAGGAAGCGCAAACCCGAGGCGTCGAATAGCAGCCGTGTTCGAACAGCTGCCGCGCCAAACCCAGCGCCCAGCGTGTCTCCGCCAGTAACAGACGATCCCCAGCTGGAGGAGCAGCAGCACAGGTATGCTGGCTTTATTGGCGCTTCGAGCCATGCGACCATCTTTGACGAGTTGGGCCGCGAATCTGGAGAAGATCTTGTCAGCACACTTGGCCAGCATCAAATAGCAGTTCCTTCTCCTACCAATGCTCCCGCCGCTGAATGCGTGACAGTTGTCGAACACCTGCTTCATGACATTGATCTTAAGTCCGTCTCTGATCTCGTCCATTTCTGGTTGGCAAAGGGCACCAGCATGACTCTCGCGGCCCCATTACTACCGACTGCCATCGATCTTACACTGCAGGCACTTTCAGCTTGGCAGGAATCTGCACCTGATCTGTGTGCACATCTGCACAAATTGTCGTCGGTCCCTTTGGCTGACGAGTTTCCGTCTGATTTTGGCTATTTCATGCATGAAGTCTTTGCGGTCCTCCGCTGGGAAGGCATTCTATTACTTTTGATCGCAGCTGGCCGTGCTGTGATCGATGTCCCTCATTTTCCTATTCTTTACAACGACCGCAAAGCTCGTCGAAAACTGCAGCAAAACTTTCTTTCGTGCGCTGAGCGCTGCCTAGAAGCAGCGCTCTCGTGCGATTGTGCGAACGATCTACTACTGATATGTCAGTTCGAAACCTGGATCTTATATACTATGGTCAGAGGTGACCAAAGTAGGTTCTTCTGCGTGAAAAGCATTTGTGTCGACTCACTGATTCTTTTAGATTTCGACTCATGGCGAAAATTAGGTGATGTCATCAGTTCACTATTATTCCTCGGCTTGAATGAGGAAGTTCTTGCTGGTCTGAAGGTTCCTGGCTGGCTAGCAGATCTCAGGCGAGCCATTTTCGCAGTGACATATGGAGCCGACAAGCACAATGCAGTGTTCACAGGGCGACCGCCGCGCCTCAACAGGAATTTCTGCTGCTTCCAACTACCCTGCGGTCCCATCGCTAGCACGCGTCGTGTGCCCGAAGAATCTGTGGAATCTGGTCACTACACATTGTCTGACTTGCCTCTGGCTCAGAATGCCGGACTGGACAGCTCCAGCGCCATAAGATGGATGGCCATCTGCGCGCTGCTGAAAGAGGAGGCTCTGGAGCTTCTGAGACGTCCGGATGGCCTCGATAGAAGCCGAGCTGTTGAGTAAGTGCAACGAGATCCCACTTTTTCATCCGAATACTGACTGCTTTGGAGCGATTTGATTGCGCAAGCCATTAGCCTCTGGTCCCGTCTTCCTGGGCATTTCAAGATCACTGATACTCTGCCACTGCATGATCGACATACGCCCTACGAGTTGGACTTGCTGCTCGATTGCCGCCTCCAGTTCCTACAGATCCTGTTCCTCCTATACGGCGGCACGCGACGCGACGGACCCGAGATCCTGGATGTGTCAGAAGAAATACTGTCTCTGGTTGTCGATGCTGTTATCTTGCGGGATCGCATTGTCAACTCGGGAACGAGCCTCATCTGGAAGGTGTCCAACTTTGGCCTTAGAGCAGCGGGACTGATCGCCCTGTCACTTCTGCGCATCAGACGTGGTACTTTACTGCGCCCCTTGGGTAAGCGTGCCGTCCCAGATCTGTGCGTCATCGTTCGAGAGATACAAGGTGGCGGATTTGTAGCTCAAGGAGAGCCAAATTTTGACCTGTTGTTCCGTGCGGCGTCAAGTATTCAACGATTACTAAACCAGGTTCTCCCGGCTTTGAGCGCTCCTGAGCGCATCACTGATTCGCAGCAGTCTGGTCCAGTGCAGGACGGACTGCCATTACTGGACACAATGCTTCCGCTTGATACGTGGGAGACGGAATTGGGCTTCTGGCAATGGCTAGACGAGCAGCCTGTTTGAATACACAAACTTTCATGTTCGAGATTAGCCGAGCTTCAGAAGTGAGAACGTCTGGGGTTTTCTCAATGCAGTATTATATCGGACAGGGCGTGCTTACGCCGCACCGATCCATGGCCTCTCTCCGATGAGATGCACGCGCATAAATCGCTCAGAGCACCAGAGCTTGCGCAGGTACCTAAATACCTTCGACACCGTGGATACTCAAATATTGTCGCTCGGCTAGCACTCTATCATGGCAGCAAGTTTCACAGATATCCCAATCCTTGACCTCGGCGAGGCAAGAGACGCCAAGACCAAACCAGCCTTCCTTGCGAAGCTTCGCGAGGCTGTCCTAAGCGTGGGATTCTTTTACATCAAGAACACTGGAGTAGACCAAGCCTTCTTCGACCGCGTCTGTAAGGAGGGTATCCATTTCTTCGACCTGCCAGAGGAAGAGAAACTTCGCATCGAAATGAAGAACAAGCCAAGTTTCCTGGGTTATTCAAGGGCAAGCTTATAGCTGATGTCAATTACGAGCAAATGGAAGCTAACTGTCTGCAGCTTGGAATGGAAACGACTGCTAAAGCTGCAGACTGGCGAGAACAAATGGACCTTACCACGCCACACGAGCTGAGAACCGACAACGATCCGCTGTATTACAACTTGTTTGGGCCGAATCAGTGGCCTAACCGGGACCTTCTCCCAGATTTCCGCGGGGTGTTCGAGACGTATATGGAGAAGTTGAGTGCAATTAGCATGGACTTCACGCGCCTGATCGCGGAATGTCTTGGTCTGCCCGCTACTGTGTTTGATCAATTTTTCGATGAGAATCAGTATGTTTGCCTTCTTTCAGTCACTGCTCTGAGCGCGCTGATTGGTCGTGTAGGCAGCACAAACTCAAAATTGTCAAGTATCCTGATCATGGGACTGGACGAGGCCAGGGCGTAGGACGTATGTTTTGCCCTCGGAACAAGTGAATGGCGACATGTGCTGACTGAGTACAATAGCTCACAAAGATTCAATGCTGTCATCATACCTGCTTCAAGCTTCAGATCACAAAGGTCTGCAAGCACAGAATAGCAAAGGACAATGGATCGGTATGATGACAATGTCTTCGTGGATACAAGCCAGCACTTACGAACATAATGACAGATGTCCCGCCAATCCGCGGCACACTCGTGGTAGCCATCGGCCAAGGCCTCGAAGCAATGACTGACGGTGTCTGCACAAGTACCACACATCGTGTCCTCTCACCAGAAGAAGGCTCGGGCGCTCGATTCTCGATACCTTTCTTCCAAGGCGTGAGCTACGATGCACAGTTCGAATCAATGTCGGTACCGGAAAGTGTGAAGAATCTGAAGAAGGAGATTCTGGAGAAAGAAGGGCAAGTGGTGGACCAGAATATCGAAATGACGTTTGTGAAGGGTAAGTGGAAGCACCTGGGAGAGGCGACATTGGCGAACAGGGTAAAGAGTCATCCTGATGTTGGAGAGAAATGGTATCCGGAGATGTTGAAGGCTATTCGTGAGGAGCAGGCGCAGGTGAGCATGGCTTGAGGGTGAAATAATACTGCAACTTTGATGGCAAAATTTCAAAATTAGGTTGAACGAAGGTCGCCGAACAGGCTTGTATGCTACCCTTGTAGCAAGCATTCCATGTGCGTCTTTTGGTCTGCGAGTGTAGATCAACACGTTCGGCGTAGTGAATTATGCCGATCTCGGGCTGTTCACTACGCCGCACCCACATACTGGATAAATACGCTGGCAAACAGCAAGTTAGCAAAAGAAGGCTTACTTTTCCACGACGAACCTCCATTGTGGAATCTTCTTCTGATCAAAATGTCAACTCCTCGACAACAAACAAGCCCATTCCTCCTTCTCCGTCCGCTTCTGCTTTTGTCCTACTCCATATCTTTTCTGCCACGCACGATAACGAAGCTGCTCAGAACAGGCAACTTCAAAGCTTTCTTCAGCCTTTCCAGTTTCGAATCCCATCACTTCGCCACTTTCTGGCGCTGGTTTGGCCCACGCGCCCGCCAAGATGCGGAAGCTCACGTCTTGCCTCTCCTTCGACAAGCCGCATCTGGAGTCTGTCTCGATATTGGTCCCGGATCTGGCCAATGGCTTTATATGTTCGCTAAGGCTTCCAATCCCAGTATTACCAAGATCTATGGTGTTGAGCCCAATCCTGGTATGCATGCCGAATTGAAGCAGAATGCATTTCAAAATGGATTGGATTCTGTATACGAGGGTTTGTCGTGCGGAGCGGAGGAGTTGGGCGAGAAAGGAGATCTGCAGAAGGAAAGTATTGACACGATCATCACGGTGCAATGTCTCTGCAGCATTCCGGATCCGGAACATGTCATTCGGAGTCTGTAACCTTATCTGAAGCCCGGAGGCAAGTGGATTGTGTACGAGCATGTTAGGACGCCATTTCAGCGGGGACATTTTGTCGGGGTTTGGCAGAGTGAGACACTTTCTCCATTGTCAATCTGAAGACTTCTCGTTGGCTGACTGTGTTTTGCCAGGATTCATCAACATCTTCTGGCCGCATCTGTCTGGAGGCTGTGATCTCACTCGACCTACTGAGGAATGGCTTTTGAGAGCCGGTGAATGGTCGTCGGTCGATTTGCATATGGGTGCAGGTGAGGGACCTTATAGCACTATTCCACACTCCATCGGTACTCTGGTGAAGGCATGAGTACTGTGCTGCGCTTCGGCAGGGCCTGCTGTGCCATTGAGTGCGTGAGTAGGCGGCTGCGGTGTTAGAATGCCTGAACGTTGCGGAACACAGTCCGTCTGAATGATGTTCTAGATGGACAAGGTGCAATGTTGGAAATTTGGGCGTTGCAACCTGCAAGTATTTCGGGCTACAGTGCTGCCTCAGGCCACTGGCCAAGACTCGCTTTCGCGGAGTCAAGGTCTTCCGAAAGTCGACGTTCAGGAGTTCGGAGCAAGAGCTGTACCGACGTCCTTTACGCCATTCAACACCGGTCTCGCCTCTCTCTGCGCCATCGCACGCGATCATGTACGCAGATACACGTCTAGGTTTATCGCTGACCGACTCTACTTCTTAGAGCTTGACAGATTATAAGCCCATCGAGCAGATGACAACTGTGCTGAACTAGCTATGAACAGCATACATTCACGGAGAAGGCAGAAAACTATAGGCTTGCAAGACAATGTGTCCGGTTTAGACGAGTAGACCGTCGCGTGAGGCCCAAATCAATAACATTTGATGCTCTTTCCAAGGTAGCAAGGCTGTGTAATGGCACTTGTCTCCGCATTCGCATTCGGCAAGAACGCAATCATAATGAGCCTTAGCATCGATCTCGACGTCCAGGAAGCTCAAGACCACAGATACAGAACGACGGAGTGCATGGCTAAAGAAAGAACGCTGAGCCTCAAAAAGGGGTCGAAGCAGTGACTAGCGAGTTTGAAGACGCAAGCACGCCAAGCTTCAGATCCACGAAAGCGTGGCCTGATCCACACAGCCAATAGTATTCACATTCAACGACGTCTGCACCACATGGCAGACGGAGCGACGCCCTATGCTAAGGACGACCTGCTCAGACCGATCGCTTGTTTCGTAACACGAGTAACGCTAGACTGCGCCATGCCACGCGGTCTCCACAAAGATCGTCTTGGCGACCCTGCCCTAGGGTGCAGCCTCTTCCTACACTGGGACTCGAAGTGGTTTGACGCCACAATCAAACATTGCATCAAAGTACCAAAATATCACTCGTCATTGCAGCCCCAGGCGCTCCTTGGAGTGTTGTATCACGCAATCGAAAGCATACTCAACGTGTACAAAATCTGTTTTGCAGCACGGACCGATTCACCCGACTTTCTTTTACCCGTCGTGCAGACCTTCTGTCAACTATCTTACATAGTTTCGCGCCATACGGAGACTAGAGAACATCAGTCAAAAAACCTAGAATAGATCACTGTATTCTTGGCAGATATCTGAGCTAAACGTATTCGAACCTCAGGTCTCGTGGTCTGTGCCTGGAATAACCAACACATACGACGGAGCCAATGCGGGTCATCCCCACCAATACACGCTTCCATCTCCGTCGAGAGCAATCAATGCAGCTAGTGCTGCTGCCCTATACACAGTCTCTTTGTGGAAGACTGGCGGCAGTATAGCTAAAAGCGGAATCTCAGGTGTACACGCATCGTGGTCCAGACCTCCAACGCTTCGATGGGTTACTAAGGCACATGAACATTTGCCGTCCACCCAGCCATCTCGTGGCTCGACGTCGGGCTTGGAGACCGTGATGTTGGTCTTGAATGGTGCGGCACACTTTCGATCGTAAAGCTCTGATCATGTCTTTGGCCCTCTGTAGACACCAAGCCCAATGAGAGCTTTGCACCTGACGCGGTACTTGAGCTTGGATGGTTGTAACAACGGTGATCAAACGAACTCTGCGCGCCCCTTACGCGAAGCAGAAGTCTATTCATGGGGCAACCACGGGCTGCTCTCCCGCGGAATCGCAATACGATGTATTGTTATGAGCACAATGTTTCGCAGGCCTCTACTGCAACGTTCTCTCGTTAACCAGATCTTCACCTGTTGAAGGTGGATTGCACTCTCGCATCATGGAGTCCCGACGTTTGTTACTCATTTTCAAGGCCGTGCCGGCTCTATACCTGGTGTATCTCCTCCATCTGGCCGTCAAACAGATCTCTTTCGAACACTTCCTCGGCTCTACATCCATCTCTTTCAACGACTTCTCCTTAGAGTAAACCACAGCACTACAACAATCGACTGCCGACCGGCGAGAGTTGCAATACGACTACAGCTCCTACCCTCCATCCACATCCCCCGACTACGACATTCCGCCTGCGATCCACTTCATATTCTTCGAAAACCTCTACGAAACCCACATTGACCGCACCCTCATTCCTTCCATGGGCTCAAAGGCTCCTGAGCTCTGTCAGTTCCACAATCCAAACTTCACCATCACGACATGGAACGCCTCCGCCTCCCGTGCCCTGCTCGAAGCACATTACCCCTGGTTCCTCCCGACGTACGACTCTTATCGCTACCCCATCCAGCGCGTCGATGCTATCAAATACTTCATCCTCTACCACTTCGGAGGTATCTATATGGATTTGGACATTGCATGTCGGCGACCCCTGACGCCTTTGCTGCAGTGGCCGGCTTGGCTTCCGAAAGCAACACCGTTGGGGCTTAACAATGATTTGATGGCCAGTCGGGCGAAACATCCATTGGCGCAAAGAATGGTGAAGAGATTGATACCGAGGAACAAGTGGTTGGTGTTTCCGTATGTGACTATCTTTTGGAGTACGGGGCCACAGTTCGCAAGCGATATGGTGAAGGAGTGGTGGTCTGCAGGAGGGGCGAAGGGCAACGATGCTGGTGAGTCCAAACTTCTACATGGAGCCCGATTGAAACCTCCACGATACAGAAACTGATATTGTGACCATAGGTGTTCTTCGCGTCTTGCCGCTCGAGTTCTACTCGGAAGAGTATACTTTCTTTGGTCACAGTCCTGGAGGCACGTGGCACGAAGACGACGTTGCAGTTGTTCTTTGGCTCGTTGATCGGCCCTTGCTCGTTGTCGGACTGGCAGCTCTTGCGCTGCTTGCTTGCGTGTCGCTAGGACTGTATCGACGGCGATCGCGACGAAGAACGCTTCTGATGAACTAAGCATTGCTAGGAGGCACAAGTGATACCCTGGACGCGGGCAGTCTGTGGAGAAATACCTCACCAATGGCGTTGCTGGTAAAGACATACGGTGATGGGTCATCTGTAGATGCTTCGATGGTGACTGCATAGCATGAGAGAAGAATATACCCGATAGAAATGTAAGGGCTGTAGTGGGTGGTCACAATGGAAGATGCTGAGAACAACAGTCCGCCTCAACACTAACATCCGGTACGCATCCTCATCGACATGGTGTCTTGTATACCATTCGATGCTTGACGATCATCACAATACCTTCAAGATATGCGTGCAAGTATCGACGCACTTCAAGCAAACGACTTGTACGTGAAGGATTTCGATCTCGGTCATTGATGCACCGAGCCATGCATGTCGCCATCAGCTCGTACTGACCCATTTGCTACTACACGAAATTGATCAACAAGTTCTCTTTTGCGGTCACGCGAGTCGTAAAAACATGTCCACTACTACCACAATCACAGAGACTTCTTCTGACAACCAAGCTACAGTGGAGGCTGGGCGCAATAATAGCAAGCGGCAGACCGAAGCGCAGTCCCGTGCTCGAATACCACAATTCGAAGACAAAGAATCGCAACGAAAATGGCAGCTCGAGCAAATGGCAGGAGCATTCCGTATCTTCTCGAAGCTTGGCTTCGCTGATGGTGGTAGCGGCCACATCAGCGTGAGAGGTATGAATGTCTTATGTGACAAGCATGCAGCAGTGCTAACGTGTCGCCAGACCCAATATTGGCTAACACCTTCTGGATCAATCCGTATGCCGTACACTTCGGCCTTCTCAAAGTATCCGACATGGTCCATGTCAACGAAGAAGGAGTCCGCATTGGCGGAGCAGATCTAGCAGTGAATGCCGCTGGCTTCATTATACATGCTGCTATACACAAAGCACGACCGGATATTAATGCTGCTTGCCATGTACACAGTCCTTATGGGAGAGCTTGGTCCAATTTTGGACGACCGATCGATATGCTCAATCAAGGTCAGTATCTCATGATCTGGAAACGAAGTGTCCTGAAAACTGACATTTTGTGCCGACTCTTGCATGTTCTATGATGACTTAGCGGTATATGAAAGTTTTGGCGGCGTGGTGTTCGCGAAAGAAGAAGACACCAGGATCGCTAAGGCCCTTGGACCAAAGCACAAGAATGTCATTCTGAAAAATCACGGTTTGCTGACGCGTGGTGGCACGGTAGCAGAGGCTGCTGCATTCTTCATCGCTCTTGAGCGAGCTTGTCAGACGCAACTGCTCTCCGAAGCCGTGATTGCTCCAGGCTCGGCGGGTGCATCTTCCGGACTGCAGAAGACAATGGTCGGAGATGAGGAAGCTGCTTATACGAAGAAGGGCACCGGGAATCCCGAAGTGATGTATATGCAATTTGTTCCCGAGTATCAGATGGTGCTGAAGGAAAGTGGTGGCGACTTCCTGGAATGAAGATGCGATACCGCTTTCGATCTTTAGCTCGGATTTGCTGTTCGGCACATTTCACGAAGGTGGTCACCGCGGCCACGATGCCAAACTTGTGTTAGGTCCCTCATATGTTCTCTCAGCTTCCTTCAACAGCAGCAACTATCACCGAACGGACGCTGCAGCACCCAATGCGCGCGTGTCCGCATAACCACAGTAGTGAGCTTGAGAAAAATCGGCTATGAGATGTTCCCGGCTCCAAGCAATTTCTGTTCAGCACTGAATGATGTTCAAAATACTTCAAAGAACCATCCTGTCTCCCAGAACGAGCTTTGAATTGAACCTATCGGCACTGACCAAGATCTCAGGGGAAGAACCGCCGCATTGTCAGTGTCAATGGAGTCCTCATTGCACCTGCGACCAAGACCTGTGTTGATTGCATCGGCGTTCATTGGCATATCAAGTCGCGCTGTGAAGTCACAATTCAAACTTTAAATCGCCGTCATGCTTGCTAGATCTCTATAGCATCGCGTCCCCAAAAGAGCGCCCAACCGAGATATGTCCTAGAAGCAAGTCTGGCAAACTTATCGAGATCACGGGCACCGCTATCCATTAGACTGACAGTGTCAAGTAGCTCAGAGAACCACTAGCCGCATATACCAACGTCTGCGGAAGAATGCTAAGCATCAGTAAAAGGTAGGATGACTTTTCCCGAAGAATGACCAAGCTTGCTGCGAATCCGTTATCCTGTTCCTTGACGAATTAAATTCCGTGGCATAATCTCGTGAGGCGTTGCAACGAGGATCAGTACTGCTCAGCGGAACTGTTGTTGAATAGTGTGCATAAGTATGGAACACTGCAAGGGTCGCCAATCTTTGACACAGTCGCGACCTTAGAATCACCGAGTCTGTCTGCCATATCGAAATGATATGGTCACCTGTTCATGACAGCTAAAGGACAGATTGGGCACCTGCTTGCCTGTTGCGGTCAGCTTCAGGAATATTTCGACTTATATGCCAAGGCTCAACACCTCAGGCAGTTCTTCGGCGCCATTTAGTTGCAATAGTGATGGAGGTTACCGCCACTACCAAACGACCTACAGGCTACAATCAAGAGAAGGCAATGAAAGAGAACATACCGAAGACACCAACTAAGATGGTCATGGTCATCATTCGATGTGAGGAAGCGTGCATAGAGGAGGCATACAAATAGAGTCTGCTTCACCAGTCATTAAAAGCAGCAACAACATCTCCTCTCTTCACTTACATTTCTCAGCAACTGGTTTGCGACAGAAGCTCTGGTAGCTCTAATACAAGAAAAATCACGAAATCAACCAAGCTCACACCACCATCCATTCAAACCCGCTGTCAAGATGCGTTTCTCCACAATCACCAGCATTGCCCTTGCTGGCTCTGCCTACGCGGCTCCTGCATTCGACATCGCGCGTCGTGATGTGAGTCTCGAGATGTTCCAACGTGAAGTGGAAGCCGGCTTGGGCGATTGGATTAGCAATACTGCGCGATCTGGACGCATTGGCAGCACGCGAGGCGGATCCCATTCTCGGAGCGTTCATCAACACGTTCCCTATGATGTGGCGGGCGCTTGGTGGAGAGGAAAAGCGCAAACTCGCCAATCTAGCCGCACGGGATGCTGATCCTATCCTTGGGGCTTTCATCAATTCTTTCCCTATGATGTGGCAGGCGCTCGGTGGCGAAGAGAAGCGTGATTTGAATGCACTCGCCGCGCGCGAGGCGGACCCAATTCTTGCAGCCTTCATCAACTCCTTCCCAATGATGTGGCAGGCACTGGGTGGAGAAGAGAAGCGAGATCTCGCCAATTTGGTAGCACGAGACTCGGAACCTATCCGTGGAGCACTGATTCAGTCGTGGCCGATGATCTGGCGGGCGCTGGGTGGCGAGGAGTAGGCTGCGTCAGAGTTCGTTCCTGATCGATCTGAGCCCGGGGAAGCGTAATTTACGCAGCAGTCTTGGGACTTCTGTTGACTTCAATGAGGGAGTGGAGAACACTGTTATGCTACATGCTGCGCGGATTGCATGAGTTGCTGGATCAGGAACGTACTTGGGGTGAAATTTGGTTTGATGACGCGGGGCGGGCACCTGATGGTCATTATGAGCGAGGAGTGGCGAAGAATGCAAGATAGACATGGATTGTTGATAGAAATATGAGTTGTTGCTTAACGTGTTGTTGTTCAGACGAAGTCAAGGAACTGAAAGTGACTTGACACGGCTTGGCAAGCGGAGCCAAGCCCGTCATCAACTTCATGCATCAGGAAGTGCAGCATGTCAGTGTCTTTCCTCCATCGCCAACATAAGATGGATCGCTCGCGTTTGCTTTGGCGGTCCTTTGCTAGCGCCAAGCCCTTGTCATCGCAATGGATCTGCAGACGTTGCGTCCACCGCCGCGAAACTCCGCCCTCCCCATCACAGCTCCTCCGCTCCGCGCGCCAGCGAACCCAACAGCATCAACGACAATCACGCCGGCACAATAGCACAAAGTACGACCAACCCGGCGATGACCCAAACTTCGTTGGCCTCGCAGATACACCACCAGTTCTCATTCGCGCCGGGAAGAAACATAACTTCTACGGCCTAGCTTTCCTCGCGACTATCCCGATCACAGCTTTCATCCTGGGATGTTGGCAAGTGCAACGTCTATCATGGAAGACCGATCTCATTGCAAAATTCGAGGATCGGTTGATTCGAGATCCGCTGCCTCTTCCTCCGAGGATAGATCCCGATGCGATTCAGGAATTTGATTACCGAAGGGTGTACGCGAGGGGAAAGTTTGATCATTCGAGGGAGATGTTGATCGGGCCGAGACTATTAGATGGAGAAGATGGATACCTGGTCATCACGCCGCTGGTTCGAGAAGATCAAGGAGAAGGAAGTACGATTCTGGTGTGCAGAGGCTGGATTCCCAAGGACAAGGCGTCGCAGGCGAAGAGGCCGGAAGGGCTACCGACTGGAGAAGTCGTAGTGCAAGGGCTACTGCGAGAGCCTTGGAAGAAGAACATGTTTACGCCTGATAACGTGCCGCAGGAGGGCGTATGGCACTTCCCGGACGTGAGGCAGATGGCAGAGCATAGTGGCAGTCAGCCAGTTTGGATTGAAGAGACGATGAAAAGTGATTTGTTGGAGACGTACAGGAGAACGGAGAAAGGCATTCCGATTGGGCGGCCGCCCGAGGTGAACTTGAGGAATAATCACACGCAATACATTTTCACATGGTTTTCGTTGAGCTTGGCGACGACGATCATGATGTGGATGGTTGTAAAGAAGCCGCCGGGAGGTGGGGCGAGAGCTGCGGGGAGGGCAGTGAGGAGAAATGGGTAGACTTCTTTCAGACATCAAACAAGTTGTACATTTACGGGCGAAAATGACCCGCCCAGTTGCGGACAGCAAAACAGAAAGTCGCACACGCCGACAGATCAGATGTAACACTCTTGCCGCAACTTGGATTGGGCGACTATGTCCCTTCGCGACGCAGAATATCTTGAGTCCACTGCATGAGGTCGAGGACGTTGCACGAAAGGGACGTGCTCTCGTCCACGGACACTGCACACTGTTTTCATCATGGTTCTCCTTTCCTGTCCATCGGTAACCCGTAGCGGACTGCAAGCTACCACATCACTGTATTGAGTTTGATCGAATACGCCGTCTCAAACAGACCTGCACAACCGAACGCCTTGCCACGGATTTCCGACCAAATCAGTGTGGACCACCAGCAGTCATGAGTGCCCTCATAGCCCACTGAACTCTCTGCATCAGCACACAAGCCAGGATATCGATACACAGAGCTCAGGACATTGCACAACCATCTTCCGTGGGGCAGTGGTAGCCTTACAAATCGTTTGTCAAGCAGGTGGACAACCCTGGCTCAGCCGCTGGTTGATGGTGAATCAAGCTTACTATCATCTGGTGGGTTGACGCGAGATGATGACCGAGCGCCACGGACCTTTGTTTTGCTTCTTGTTCAACACTTTCTCGACAGCAATTTTTTGCATGATCGAGACATACACCGAAGGGCACCGGAGCTCATTATCAGCCTTTGTATGCGATTTTGGCGCTGTGCTGGTCAACGAGCTTCCATGGCGTAACGGTATCCTTGTAAATCGTTCATCGTTCAGGCGTAAAGGGTGAATTGGTTGATTTTGTTGAGTTCAATACCTGTCTACTGAGATCTTGAGGATGGTGTTACCGTGGACCTGATGCTGTGGTAGATTGTTTTGCTTCTTCCACAAACACTTTGGACATGACCATTATTGACACAAGGGTCGACACGTCTTTTTTCTTTTTTTTTGAGATCTACAATGTATGCCCAGCATTGATATAACCCTGTTTCATAACGGGCTTCCAACGATCTTTCATGGCATAGTGGTAAGCTCGTAGATCGCATGCTACACATGTGTTGAATTAGCCGCAGTCTTGGTCGCTTGCCTGATTGAGTTCGAGATGGGAACTTGGTGCGGGCGGCGGTGACGGCGTGTTGCTTACAGGCCATGATAGATTTGTTTTGCTATTCGGCGTGATATCATATTTTGTCTTCCAGTGGGACATGTCAAATTTGCTCGTTGCAAGTTCCAAAGCAGATGTATGGCCTGAGTCCTAAGGCTGTCAACGATCGATAATAGCGCAAGGGCGTGCTTGTGCATTAGTTGCCAGCGGCAAGTCAGTACGTTGGCATCTACTCTGTCTACATGCCGTGGCTCGTAGCATGACTTAGAGTGACCTTTTTGAATAGTGTTCAATAGGGAACTGTCCTGGTCCTCCACTAGAGGAACACTCTGCTCCAACAACAAGCATTATCCTCATTAGTTTATAACTACACGTTCTTGTATACATAGATTAACGATTGTGCATATCGAAAGGGCAGAGCAAGTCGATCATTCATCGATTCCATGCTCAACACCCGGATATAGTTTACAATCTCAGAGGCCATCTACCCAAGATCTCGGTTACCTTTACCCCCACGAAGCTCTTATGCTGCGTCATACCACATTCGCTCGTGCATTCCTGTACGTAGCTCACGCATGTGGCAAGCTATCGAGCTCCCTCGCACACGCGGCTCTGCGGGGTACATATGCACATGCAAAGCATGGAGCTCTGCCCGCTTTGAGAACACCACTCGACACAGCCAACTGTCGTACCAATATCGCGATCTGTGTGTTGATCCCACAGATATGGCTACAGCAGCGATTAGGACGATGATCAAGCATTGCAAAGCATGAGGGGTCGTCGACTTTCCATTTTGCCGTCCAGGAACATGACGTTTTGCCTCACAGTGCTCGCTTACGCTCGTGCAGTTGGTATTAATTGCATTGTGTCCACATGTATGCATGTTTAATGAGTTGGTCAAGCTTTCCGTTGTATTGTGAAACCATCGAGGAATCTCACAGAGAATTGGAGTTGAATCGATCAAAATGCCGTACCACACGAAACTGCCCAGCGACCTCAATGAGGTGGACGTGATCATCGCAGGAGGTAAGTCCTTCTCGAACCTCCTCCATGTTCCCATGCGCGAGGATTCACAATCCTTCCAGGCGGTCTCGCTGGCTGTGTCGTAGCAGGACGTCTCGCCGAAGCAGACAAGAACCTGAAAATCCTCGTGATCGAACAAGGACCAAACAACTATGGCATGCCTGAGGTCGTTCATCCAGCTCTGTACCCGCGCAACCTCTTTCCAACGAGCAAGATCACTCTATTCTGGCATGGCAATGAGTCAGAGCAACTGGCAGGCCGGAAGCCCATTGTGCCTTCGGGCGGAACACTTGGTGGCGGAAGTGCAATGAACTGGATGGTGTACACCCGAGCCCAGCGGAGCGACTTCGACAGCTGGAAGAGTCCTGGTTGGAGTGCAGATGAAATGCTGCCATTCTTGAAAAAGGTGCGTCGTGTTATCCTCACCTGTTCCGTATTCTGACATTTGTGTTCTCAAGCTCGAAACCTACCACGGCAAAGGCGACAAAGATCGCCACGGCGACAGCGGACCCATCAATGTATCCAAAGGCACTTACACCTGCTCTCGCTCTGAAAATGCCTTCGTCGAATCCGCTGCAGCACTCGGATACCCAGAAGTGCAAGATCTCCAGAACTTGGACAACAACAATGCTGTAGAGCGATACTATAGATACGTTGGTCCGAATGGCAGACGACAAGATGCTGCACATCGGTACTTGCATCCAAAGTTGCAAGGAAACGAGTACCCGAACTTGCACGTCTTGACAGAGAAGCAGGTGTTGCGTGTCATTTTCGATGGCAAGAAAGCAACTGGTGTGGAGTATCAGACCAACCCAAAGTTCATGGCGAATCCAGAATATTTGGACATCGGATATGTATCTCCCAGAGTCGTCAAGGCACGAAAGATGGTTATTGTCTCAGCTGGCGCGAATGCGACACCAGGTATCTTGGAGAGATCCGGAGTTGGCGGCGCTGAAGTCTTGAAGAAGGCTGGCGTGGAAGTTGTCGAAGATCTTCCAGGTGTGGGATCAGACTACCAAGATCATCATCTCTCATTGTGGTCGTACCGAACGAACCTTACGCCTAGAGAGTGCATCAACGGCTTCCAGGACGGAAGATTCAACATTGAAGAAGCCATTAGGATGAACGATGAGTTGCTTGGTACCAACGCAATGGACGGACGTGAGTACTTTCTCTTTCCTAGGAGTCGAATAGCAGCTGACGGTTCGTAGAGGGCAAGTTCCGTCCTACTGAAGAAGAGGTCGACGCGCTGGGACCAGAGTTTCGAAAGGCTTGGGATCGAGACTTCAAGGACGTCCCAGATCGTCCTTTGATGATCCTCGCTCTCTACAACTGGTACGAAGCCGTCGATCTCAGATCTTGACATGGCTAACTTTTCCAGCTTCTACGGCGACCACAGCATGCTGCCAGACGACGCAGAATATGTCTCTCAAGCCAACTGGACAGGCTACCCATTCAGCCGCGGCCACATCCACATCACCGGAAAGACCATGGCCGATCGTCCCGACTTCGAAACCGGCTGGCTCAAAGACCAAGGCGATAACGATGTGAAGAAGCACATCTGGGCCTACAAACTTTCTCGTAAGATGTGGCGACGCATGCCAATTTTTCGCGGCGAGCTCGCCATGACGCATCCTCGCTTCCCGGAAGGCTCGAAAGCTGCTGTCGTTGAGAAGGCCGATGGCCCAATCGCGAAAGGCGATGAGAGAATCGAGTATTCGGAAGAAGATGATAAGGCGATTGAACAGAGAGTCCGAGAGATTTTGTCCACGACCTGGCATTCGCTTGGAACGTGCAAGATGGCTCCAAAGGAGAAGAATGGTGTTGTCAATGAGAAATTGAGTGTCCATGGCTTGGAGAATCTCAAATTGGCGGATTTGTCGATCCCACCGGAGAATGTTGGAGCAAATACTGGTGGCACCGCGTTTGTGATTGGTGAACGGGCTGCTGATTTGTTCATCAAAGAATTGGGCATTGAGCAGAGGCAGGACTCTCCTGTGAGAGCAGATTAAAAAAACTCAGATGGTGCATGCTGGAGACAAGTATTCGGCAAATTGGGACGTTCCAGTAGGGCGGCGAGACGTACAGTGAGATGTAGGAGTAAAGGTTCCAGCACACAATGTATATCAAACGATAGTAATCGCCCTTCTGCTCTTTGGCATTGTGTGAAAGTGCACATGGTCAAAGTCGCTGCTGCGTAATGTCACTTGTCCCACGGCCAAGATCAATCTGCACTGATGAGATGTCGTTCCAGTTGGCCGAAGACCAAGGATGCTCCGGTTCCATGAATGTTTGTTCAGGACGCATATTACGTCACCAGGACGAAGCATCATACGTGTATCTCGTACGTGCTCGGAATGCGGCAGGCCTATCTATAACAAGAGCGAATGATCTTGGTTTGTGTCGGCCGATCGGTCCAGTGAAATCGCGTATGAATGGTAGGATTTCTTATCCTGGATATGAACAATATTTCTCACATTTCCTAGCCAGAAAACTTGCAGTGATAGCCTATAGTTGGACTGGATCTCACTTGCAGCAAGCATCGGATTAGCACGCATCGATGCTTGGGTACTTCCGTCGCCGGGAATCGTGCGCAGATCAGGCACCCAAGAGGGCAGATCTAGTGCACTGTTGCTGCAGTCTCCAGGAAGAAAAAGACACGCGTAATTCAGAATGCGAAAATCGCCCAGAGACAGAGCCTTCTTCGCGAAACCGAAGCACAATTGGGCGAAAGAGAGAGAGAGTAGTTGGCTTGCAACCCGTAGCTTCGGTCTAGTGCGATGAGCGAGTACACTCGATCATGCACATCGGAACATTGGTACATCGCGAACTTTCGAAGCAGATAAAGCAGGTCGCTTTGATGCCTTTCCGCGCACATGATTTTGCGAATAGAAGCGCTCGAGTCTCCTACTATAATGAGCAAGTCCGTCTCGGAGCCATTCGTGTCGGGATGGACAGTATAAGATTCTGTAAGCAAGCCGACGCAAACATCTCGGTAGTTTTCTGGGGCACCATGAGGATCCATAGACACGCTCAATTCTTGCTTTATCGAAGAGAAATCGACATCATGATTAAAGCGAGGGATATTCCATATCGCAATGGCAGTGATCATCGCGAACATTGTGGTTGCTGGAGCCATGTGGCCGTCCCATAGGAAGACACAGCCGTTGATGTCGAAAAGAGCTTGAAACTCCTGGATGATCCATCGACGCGTCCAATACCTCCGACGGACAACGGCAGCCGCCTTCAGGGCCCTTGTCAACAGGCGTGATGCCGATTGATCTCTCGCTTTGAAGCGCTCGGCGAAGTGCTTTCCGATAGTCCGCGCCACGATGGAGAGTGCGGAATGGTCGAGGCGAGATGTTACGTCCAGGTGGTAAGGGTAGCTATTATTGCGCCACTCGCAAGAAGCATGGAGGTCGGCGCGCGCGAAGACATCGATGCCACCCTCAATAACACGTTTCAGCAACGGAGTATGTCCATGACCATGGTCATGCACATACTGTAACATTCCATCAAGGGATTGTGCCAAGGCACACGTGTGATTATCGTGGTTGTTATTGCCATTTCCTAACCACACAAGAACGTGGCGAGCAGATCGATAAATGTCGAACATCATGGAGACGTGCGAGCTGCACTCGTCCGGATCATCCTGATTGATGCATATAGCATCGATCCACAAAGGTTCAGTGGTTTCGGCTGATCTTATACGTCGCATACCATCGGACAGATTTTTTGTGATCCGAAATGGCCAACGATTGAGGTCAATGTGGTGAGTACGGCGATTGTCGCCATCTTCGGTTGCCCAGCTATAGGAAAGCGCACGGTAGGATAGTTGGCGTCCTCTGATTTGCTCCCAGTATTCGCGGCTCGCTCTGTTGTAATGGTCCTGCTCTTTCTGGGGCCTATTCGCTGAACCGATCAATGGCCACACTGGCAAAGAGCCTCCAAGATCTTGCAAACGTAGCGTCGCGACTAAGTCGTCTTTCAGTCTCTCAGCAGGTTCGAGCAGCAGGACTCTGATCCAGCGGTCTCCAGGGAGCCGCTCGTAGATAAAATCAGTAAGAGTTCCCATTATCGGCTCAAATGGTCGTTTGGCGTAATAGTGAAACCAGCAGATTCAATTCACTTCTTCAGTCATGTTTTCGCAGCCACTGGCGCACTGATAACGGCTGAGTCTGCGCCACCTTAAATTCCGCTGTGCACAGGCAGGCTGTGCCTGAACTGCTGTTTGCTGGCACCTCCAGGTCGCGGTTGGTTGGCCGACGCCAGTGTCGTCATCTTGCTGTACAGTAGCTTGAGCTGTCGCGACGGACGCGTCAAGTCGCTTTTCCAAATGGCTTCAGCCGCTGCTTGATGGGAGAGACGTCGCAAGCCGTCTTTGTGTCCTAGCATAGTCAGGTGTCGCTTTGTGCGCAGTGCAGACGTTTCGGCAGTGACGCTGAGGCGGCTGAGGAAGGTCTTGAACCTGCAACCAGCAGTTCTGGTGTGGATCTCCGCACACATTCTCGCCTGCAGGTGGATGTCATCACCAAAGCTGTAGAAGCTGGATCCGCTGGTAGCGGGCTGCAGGAAACATAGCTTTGTATTCTCCTTGACAAATTTACAAAAGTATGCACAGGGTGTATAATCTATACACATCATGCTCATATCTTACTCTCGGTTCAAATTCGCTCTTCTCCCTGTCCCAGCAACAGGCACCTCATCCTCATATTCCCGCTGCGACATCATTGCTTTCCCGACCACAACCTGCGTCATGCTATAATTCACCACAGCCTTGATTCCCATCTCCTCTCCTCTCTTGATAATATAGCCGTTGATGAACTCGACCTCAGTTTGTGCACCTCTTCTGACATCCGCGAGCATTGAACTGATATTGTTTCGTGTCTTGTGCGCAACGGACACGACCAATGTCTCGAGTCGTTCAGAGCTGAAGCGATTGGGCACGTTGGGAATACCTCGCAGTTCAGGCAGGGATCGTATGATGAGAGAGGTCTCGGCGAGCATGAGTCGCATCGTGCGGGTGAAGGCGAAGTTGTAAAGGATGGAGCCGTTTCGATTGTCTATTAAGGCTGTGAGGGGGTTGAGGACGCTGTTCACGGCCAGCTTTTCGAGCTGGAGCTGAAGCAGTTCGAGCGGCGTGAAGGCTACGCAGGCGAGGACGGGGGTTCGCGTTAGCGTTCGAGTAATGTAGCGGGCTGTGGGTTGAAGTTCGTTGACTTGAGTCTCGTCCATTGCCCCAGTGTTGTCTGTGCCGTGGCCGGTGGGTGTTGGTGGACGACCACTTGGTTTGGTCGGTCGAGGCGGTACAGCGCCAAGTGCGATTGTTCCGTGCCCAGCGTGTACCACGAAGAACGGGTCTTCGACAGCCTTTGAAGGTGGCACGTATGAACCGTGTGAGACGATGCCTTGCAGATACTGCGGTCTTGTGGCCTCATCTGTGAAGATCGCCTCGTTGACCTTGTCAATCACGCCCATGCCATTTTGCAGAAAGCAGATGGTGCTGTCCTTGGAAATCCTCGATTTCACAGCAGACAAAGCATTGAGCGTGCGAATGGTCTTCGTGCATATTATGAGGTTGTGGATAGGCTCATCTGACATCGCGTAGTCGCCGGGCAGCGATTTACGCTCAGCAGCCGCGGCCGCAGTATCGTTGTCAGAAACCTCGACCGGCTTGAATGCAGTCATATCTCCGCTGCCCTGTTGTTGTTGCTCTTCCACGAGTTTCGCCACCTCATGTGGTTTCGTTCCGGCCTCGCTGGAGACATCATAGAAGTTCGGACTACCCTCCTCCAACGTCTTGCCGTGCTGTCTCCGGGTCATGGGCATGAGTTCGACATCGAAGCCATCTTTGGGAACAGTAAATTCTCCGTCCTGGACTGTAATGACTTTCTTGCTCTTCTCCCATGCTTGTAACAGCTGATATCGGTGGAAGATCAGAGTCACTGGTGGCGGATCTGGAATGCCTCGCAATGCATGCGCGACCAATTTCCCTATGCTTCCTGTCCCTATAATATGTATTCTCCTCGGCACATCTTTCAGCGCGGCGTACTGCTTGTCGGCAGGAGACATGGCAGCTTTCAGTTGCTCCATGACTTTCGGGTCGATATGCTCCTCGTCTGCTTCGTTCTTCCCGCTCGTATTCGGCTGGTGCTGCGCGCCCGCTTCGGTCGCCATGGTTCGTCTGCCCCACCACGAGCTGTATCGCCGCTGCGTCGGAGTGGGAGAGGATACAGGAATGTGTACGGCCACCCGGCCCACGTCAATGCTACCGCTGCAGCATGGTGTGTGTAGCCGAGGTATCCGGCGGGCGAGGTGGTGGAGGTGTGAAGACAGGGTGGAGGCAGGACAGCGACGTGCTCTTCAGCTCATCATCTGTCTCTTTCGAAGCTTTGAGCTTGTCCAGTCGGCGTTGTGGTCGTGAATGGCGCTGGAAATGGTGCTGGGATGGCAGAGTCCTTGTCGTCATCGGAGTTTTTGGCTTCGCCGAACTCCGCAGCTCCTTCCAACATCACCTCCTCTGTCTTCCCGTCTGTCACATGCAAATGCAGATCCAATGACAACATCTTCGCCTCTTCTAATGCGTCGAATACTGGCACTCCCGCCGGCGATTCGGGCTCGCGCATTCAGCGTGCTCAATCGCCCAGCACCGAACTATCCAGGACATGTCCCTCTCAATCTCATCGAACGCGCCGCTCTGGCCATTGGCAGTGCATTCGGCTCTCTCCGCAATCCATATCGTCACGATCTCATCGCTTCACTGGGCGAAGCAACAGCAAAGCCGTACTTCATCTCTCGTCTTCGTACAGCAATGCTCAATCATCCAGACGGACGTCGGATTCTCCGCGATCGGCCCCGCATCACAAGCCAGACGATCAGCCTAGAAAAACTACGGACGTATCCTGAAAATACGGTAGGGCGAGCGTATGCGAACTGGCTGGACAAGGAAGGTGTCACGCCCGATACTCGGGATCCTGTTCGGTATATCGATGATCCGGAGGAAGCGTATGTGATGCAACGATATCGTGAGACGCATGATTTTACACATGCAATCACTGGTCTTCCAGTCATCATTGAAGGAGAGCTCGCAGTCAAGGCTTTCGAGTTCATGAATACACTCTTACCCATGACGGGTCTTTCCTTGGCTGCGATTGTGAGGCTGAAGCCGGTGGAAAGGAAAAGGTTCTTTGAGATCTATTTGCCTTGGGCTCTGAGAAACGGATTGAAGGCGGAAGAAGTGGTAAATGTATACTGGGAGGAGGAGTTGGAGACCGATGTGGATCTTCTGAGGAGTCGATTGGGAATTGAGATACCACCGGACTTGAGGGAGATGAGGAAGGCTCTTAGGGAGCAGAAGAAGAGGGAAAAGCGGGAAAGGGAAGCGCAGCAGTCATGAGGCTGGCTGGGTTTCCGCAGCTTGTCTCTGGGAAAAATCTTGCACAAGGACTCAACCTCTGGAATGTCCTGCTTGCTGCAGGTCGCAGGCCGCGATCTTGAAGTCTGCTCATGCCTTCATTTTGGTTCCGGGCACAGTCACGAACCTTGTGCTTATCACTCAGCAGCGATCAATTTTCAGCTTCACTCTCGCTTCGTTCGTTCTCGCGCACGAGGTACTCCCAGATCATCCTGGAACTTCCCATGGAGTAGAGTGCGCTGCCGTGCTCTACGACACGCCACTAAACCTTTCGGCCCGACTACAGATGTGCTGCGCATGTCTCTACTGCAAACGCTCTGTTTCGTCTCACAAGAAAGTGAACTGAAGAGAAGTCTCGAGAGCTCACCTGAAGCTACCGCCGTTGTGAAGTGACCGCTCATTACCGCTGAAACTGTTTTACTTTGGCAACTTTCTGACAAACAAGCTCGTGACGCAGCAGCTGATTGCTTCACTTCTGTCACAGCAATCTGCTGCCCACCATAAGAGGCACTCCCTCTCTCGACTTCTTTCTCTCTCTTCCTTCCCACAGCAAAGCCTCATACGACAGCTTTCCACATACGACAGCTTTCCACATACTTCAGTCTCAGTCGCGGCATGGCGAACCGCACTGTACCGATCATGGCACCTGTAGCGGATGCCACTCCTTCGGTGTTTGCAGAGAACTTTGCAACGAACGTCAACGCGGGCACTGACGGCACGTCGGTCAAAGCACGTGTCAACTTTTTCGATGTCAGGCTGCCAAAAGTTGAAAAGCTCTACCTCTACAGCGTGAGCATTACACGCAGCGACACTGGCGGCGAGATCAAGGTTGCCGGCTTCAAAAAGGATTTGATCCGGCACCTTGTCAAGCTTCCGCCACTCAGCAACATGCGGGGCGAGTTTGCCACAGACTACCATTCTACCGTAGTCTTCCTGACCCCACAGGGTCGGACTCTCACCAAAACAGTGGTTTTCGCCCCTGCGGCGGGTTCACAGCAACAGACATTCAACGTCACTCTTAGTTGCACTCACACCCTGGCTATGAGCGATCTCAACGAATTTTTGGATGGTCGCAGGAAGTTCGATGTGCTGCCTTATATGACAGCTCTGAATATTCTTTCGCGCAGTCTCGCTGCAGCGTCGACAGTCAAAGTTGGTCGCGACAAGTTTTTCCCTGCGGCATTGGGTTCTGTGACCTGGTCAAATGCCCTCAATTTCAGGAATGGCTTCTTCACATCGATGCGTCCTGTGAAAGGAGCAGTCGTGCTGAATGTGCATGGGGTCTCCTGTGCTTTTGTAATTGATAATCCGGTGCATGTCTACGCCTCTGCGTACAATTTGCGGTTCAAGCCCAACTTGGCAGCGAATGACTTGAGGAATCTGGATCAATACTTCAAGGTCAGCGTTCGATTGTATCAACATACTTCTGCCAAGGAGTGAAGCTAATACATTGACAGTCTCTCGTCAAAGGTCTGAGAGTTCGTCACCTTTATGTTCCGCCCACGGCTACGAATGTCCCCCGCTCGAAGATACTCCCGAGTCCGGTCAAGGATAGCAAAATCAGACGCATCAATGCCTTTGGGCGCAGCGCGAGAGAACAGACTTTCCGACACAACGTCCACGGCGTGATCACTGTTGAGAAATACTTCAATGAGCATGTTCTGGAGCATACTTCTCCTCTGCGGTTTCCCCTCCTGCTTACCTGCGATCTCGGTACACGCGACTCTCCATGCTTTGTGCCAGCGGAGCTACTTTACATCGCACCACACCAACCATTCTTTGGCAAATTGCCTGAGAGCGCGATGAGAGATATGATCAGAGTTTCTCAGCGGCGTCCTCTGCAGAACGTGGCCATGATCGAAGACTGTCTCAAAGCCAACAACATGTTCGACAGCCAGGCAATTCAGAAGTCTCAGAAGAATGGTATCTCAATCAGCCTGAAGATGAGAGTAACAAACGCTCGCATGATCACCATTCCTGATCTCGTCTACAATGGCACTGTCAATCAGAAGGGATGCGTGAAGGGAGGTCCGTTGCGAAATGGCAGATGGGACCTGAGAAACAAAAAGTTCAAGAAGTCTGGCACGATGGCCGCGCTCGGTGTCATCGAGATTGGTGGCGCGAGCGCTTCTCCAAACGACTATGCGTCTCTCGCGAAAGCCTTGACACAATACGGACTAAATGGCGTTCACAAAGTGAGCATCGCGAAGTCCTCCTCTCCCGCTCCAACCCATCTCTTGGCGGCCGCGAAGCAACTTTCCACTCAGTGCAAAGAGATCAGCAACCTGCATCTGCCTGAGAAAGATCGACCAAAGAGGTTCCTCTTGATCATGCTTCCCGACAACTCAGCTGAAGTGTACGATCGCGTCAAGTGGTGGGCAGATGTTGATGTAGGAGCACATACTGTCTGCGTAACCTCGGCCAATGCATCGAGATTGGGAAATCCCCAATTCCAGGGCAATCTCGCCCTGAAATTCAATGCCAAAGCTGGCGGCCACAATCACACGCTCCCAGACGCTGAGCTCAAGTATATGCACCAGGGTGGGGTCACGATGTATGTGGGAGCGGACGTTACGCACCCAGGACCTGGGAGCATCCCGCACTGTCCATCCATCGCAGCAGTGGTCGCCAGTGATGACGGCCATGCAGTCAATTATCCTGGCTCGTTACGTCTCCAACGCTCGAAACAAGAGAGCATCGAAGACCTGCACTCTATGATGGTGGATCGTCTGGAGGCGTGGTATGCCAAGAACAAGTCGGTCCCGAAGAACGTACTCTTCTATCGCGATGGAGTCTCTGATTCCCAATTCGCTATGGTCAAGAACAAGGAGCTTCCGAAGGTCGTGAAAGCTTGCGAGGACTTTGGCAAGAAGCATGCCGACTTCAAGGACTACAAGCCCAAAATTACGCTGGTCGTGTGTGGTAAGCGCCATCATACGCGCTTCTACTCGCCTGCGCAGGTGGAGAGCAGTGTCTCATGGGTATGTTTGTGTTCCTTTTTGGCCGGCTACCAGCAGTACTAACAGTTCTCTAGGCCGTCGACTCAAACTCCAATTTCCGTCCCGGTCTCGTGGTCGACGACCCATCGATCCGCAATGCGTACCACTTCGACTTCTATCTGCAGTCTCATGCCGCTCTTAAGGGCACCGCTCGTCCCTGTCACTACTTCATTATCCACAACGACATGAATCTCCCCGCCAACGCCCTCCAGCGCATCACATTCAACCTCTGCTGGACTTTCGCCCGTGCCTTGACTCCAATCAGCTATGTCTCCCCCGCCTACTACGCTGACCGTCTGGCCGAGCGCGGGCGCTGCTACTTGGCACCTTTCCTTGCTCCGATGCACGTGGCGAGACCATCTGAAGACGAGTCGTTTGCAGGTCTGGCGAATGCTAGAAACGCGACGATGGAGCAGAAGGACTTCCATGTGCTGCAGAAGATCAAGGGTGGAGGACTTCGTGAGGAGGGCTTTCCGGGATGGAAAGGCAACGGCCTGAACCCTTTCTCGGTTGAGCTTGAGCATACGATGTTCTACATTTGAGATGCTTGAGAGATGAGAGGAGATGCGGTGAGGAGTGAAACGGGGTGATTCTTGGCGACTTGTTGACATTGCGAGATACGATACGGTGGTTCTTGATATTTCTGGCTTGAGTTGACTTTGTTACAGTATGCGGAGAGACAATTGAGCGCGGCGGTCTCCCTGTGCTCTGACGATCCATATAGCTGGTAGCAGACAGTCTTTTACAAAGATAAAGTTAGACCATAACTTCTCCTCTTTCAGTATGTATGTTGTACCCAGTCGTCGAGGTACGATGAGGAGCCAAACATGGTAATCTGGAAGTGATGCTATCTTTCCGAGTTCTCTAGACATCTCTAAAGCTGCCAACCTGTGAGAGCGCCAGTATCATTGAATGACGCCGAGTCAACATAATGAGTCCGACGCGTTCCATTCTTCCCAAACTCTTCAGCGGTGATATTTAAAAGTGTAGCAGATGTCGTGGAGTTTGTCTTATTGAGCAGATCCGAGAACTCCGCATTGAATTGTTCGAAAATCTGCTGCGGTGTGAAATAATCAACACCACGGGCTTCGATACTCTGCTGGAAGAACTTGACTTATGCTTCGGTATGAGCGACGTCCATCGTCGGACCGAACTCATCAATCGACAACGCATGTCCGGGAATGATGCGCTTTGGGGCGAGGGACTTGATGTACTCTAGCGTTGACAGCCAAGAGGTCGTCAATGCTGGTGTGAGCAGATCGGCTAGCCAGAGGTGCGTGCCGTGCGAGTAGACGGTGTCTCCGGCGATCAAGGTTTGGATTGATGGGATGTAAAAGAGCGTTTCGTCGATTGTGTCGCCGCTCAGGGGGCTGAGGAGGTGGATTGGAGAGTCTTCATCACCGGGAAGGGCGAAGAATGTGAAGTTGTAGGGAGTTGGGATGATTGCTTCAGAGACGACGGTTTCGTTTCCGAGGATTGAGCCCCAGGCTACGATCTTTGGGGTATTAGCAGTAGCCTCAGAGTCTGTGAGAGTAGGGACTTACTTGTTGTTGACTCTCGTTCCGAATGAGGGCTACAGCGTTGGGGTGGGCGTAGTACTTGGCATCTGGGAAATACTGCAGTAATGCAGCGCCGCTGAGATAATGATCCGGATGAGAGTGAGTGGTGAAGACAGCGACAAGAGGCTTGTCCGTTGTTCGGTTCACCCATGCTGCAAGGCTCTCTGCCTGAGGGATTGCCAGAGGCATATCCACCAGAACAGCTGCTTCAGAGCCAATGATCAGAGAGGAAACAACATCGAGAGACGGCCCCGAGTTGATGAAAGTTTTAACTCTCAACGGCTCTCTGTGTGTTGGGTGTGTTTGGCCGGTTCTTGCAAGAGAGAGGGCGGAAAGAAGAATCGTTACAGGGGTGGTGAGCTGCATGTTGGGTGGGAATTGCACCGAGTGCAGGGGAAAGCTTTGGTGTTGGTCTAATCTGCATCTTGAAGGTCCAAGAATCCCTCCAAATTATAGTCCTGCATTTTGAGGTCCATCGTGTTGGTAATTGTGACCAGATTTCGTAGATGACCAACCTACGGCGTGTTTCCGCTGCTGCTCGTATAAGCTGAATAATCCGGCTATATCAACGCCGGTGCACGATAGGGGAAAAGAACTCTTAGCGCCGAGCCGCTGACATGAGCTATGGGAACACCACTTCTAGTCATGGAAAGTGTACCCAGTCAGCTGGCAACGGTGATTCGTGTTGTCGCCGACCGACCACCAGTCCCTTCCTCCTCGGCGTGCGCGTTGCTCGTTCCGTTGTTGCCGCGACAAGACCAGACCGCAAAGTCTGCAACTGCAATCGCGATGCCGTCGCACCACGAATTCATCGCCCACAAGCATTTCATACCACCGGGCAGACGCGATGAGTGCCGTTGAGCCTGCTGTCCGAGAGTCCATCGAAGAAGCTGCTCGGGATGCCGAGGCCTATCCAAGCAGGCGACCCCTGTCCGGGCAAGAGGAGGAGTCACCAGCACCGACCCGATGGTGGTTCGCCTCGACCGCTTGCCCTCTACTCGCCGCGACCTTTGGGCCCATCGCCAATGGCTTCAGTATTTGCTCACTCGTTTGTCCTTGGAGGGAGATTTTGCCGCCCAAGATTCCTGTGAGCTTTTGCGAACCAACCTTGAAGGATACTTGGGACTGATGCAGATCACAGGAAGGCTTTGGTCACCAAATACCGGATCCAAAATGGCTGCTTGCGGTGAATACTGCTTCTCTGGTCTCTGCACTTATCGGAAATGCGGCGTTACTTCTCAACATGGCACAGCGATTGGGGTTCTCTACTGCTCAGCCCATCACAATCGGCGGCTTCATCCTAGCGGGAGTGCTATTGCTCGTCGATGTCATTGTTCTCAGTTCCGACAAAAAACACCTTTTCCTGCTCGACCCAGTGGGGAAACTACCTGGTAACCACGCACTCACCGCCGCGTTCTATTATGCGATCATTGCTGCAGTCATTTACATCATCATCGGACTGCTCATGTGTGTCACGGTATATGGAGCGCATCGACGCTACTACGACAAGGACTTCCAATTGACAAATGCTCAGAGGATGTTGATGCTTCAGGTGAGCTGGTTCGCGTGTATGAGATGAGGATGGACCGCTTACAGGACTATAGACCATGCTTTTCGTTGCCTACATCCTTCTTGCCGCTTGGGTCTTCAGCGCGATTGAAGGGTGGCGCTATCTTGATGCAGTATACTGGGCAGATGTCACCGTTCTAACAATCGGCTTGGGCGACTACAAGCCATTGACTAAGGTTGGCCGTGGACTTCTGTTTCCCTATGCTGTCGGTGGCATCCTCCTGGTTGGCCTAATTGTCGGCAGTATTCGAAAACTGGTTCTGGAGCACGGCGAGTTGAAGATGGCAGCTCGAATCACCGAGAAGCGACGCAAGAATGCACTGCACGAGATCGACCACAACAGAGGCACCATCAAGATTTCCTGGTTCGCAAAGGCCGACTATCGCCTTACGAACTCCATGAGCCCTGCGCAACGTCGCGAGGAGGAATTCAACGTCATGCGGAAGGTCCAAAACGCAGCAGATCGAGAGCGGCGGTACTTTTCACTTTCCACAAGTATGACTTTTGCTTCGGTGCTGTGGCTCGTTGGGGCAGTGGTGTTCATGGTCACGGAGAGAGAACAAGGTGAGCGACTGCGTTGCCCTTTCAGTCTTTTTGCTCACGGATTCAGTCGGAGCTGACATCCCAACAGACTTGACGTACTACCAATCAGTCTACTTCTCCTTCGTCTCGCTGATGACAATCGGCTATGGCGACATCGTGCCCGCTTCGAATTGCGGCAAGGCATTCTACGTTATCTGGTCACTTCTGGCAATCCCAACACTAACCGTTCTGATTTCCGGCCTCAGCGAAGCGTTCACCAAGGCCTTCACTGGCTCGACATCTTTGCTCTCAGCACTGTACTCAAGACCGAAGGAAGTGAAGCAGTCGGCGAAAGACAAAGCTCGCAAGGCTGCGAACAAGGTTTCGAATATCGGCAAGACGAAGCGAGAAGTCCCTTTGAGTGCCGAAGAGCATCGTGTGAACACGTTGCGCACCATGGTCGAGCGGCTGGAGTTCCATGTGGAAGAAGAGGAACTGAAAGCACTCAAGGAGGCGGAGTCGAAAGGTACGCGAGCGCAGCCTGAGCTATTCACGACACTGACGATGTCGCAGGCGATGATGTCGATCGAGACATCCACTTCTACCACTTCGTTCTCGCACGCGAACTCACGCGCGTGCAGAAAGATCTGCTAGCAGACAATCCAGTACAATACTCATGGGACGAGTGGGAATTCTTCCTGCTACTGATAGGTCATGGCAGCATAGAGGACAATGACGGTCCCGACATTCAGCAGGACACGCCCCAGCAACCAGTGGGTCAGGCGGAGGACTCTTCAACTGCCGCCACGAAAGATAGGCCTGTTATGGACGGACTGGCGGATAGGGACACACAGCGACAGACGAAGTGGAATACGGCACCAAACAAAAGAGGCCTAATCAAGAGGAGGGAAACCGCAGATACCATTGGAGATTGGTCTTGGCTGGATGAGAAGTCTCCGTTGATGAGCGTCAAGTCCGAGAGTCAGTGGTTGGCGGACAAGCTCTCGGCAACCTTAGTGCACGAGCTCGACAGATCAAGGAAAGGAGAGCAGAAGTTGCCACCTATTGGCATGAGACATCTTCGTGGGAATATTGCGGCATGAGGAAAGAGATGCTGGTAAGGGGCCGATACGAAAGTCACTGGTAGGTATGACTTTGTGTGAAAGCACCCTATATTAATTGTCCTGAGCAGTCGATCATCGCCGTAGTATTCCATCGTGGTAACAAGTACTTGCATCGGGAATGATGGCACAAAACTTGGATCGGGATCTGACTGAAAGGTCTAGTTTGGCGGCCATGAGCAATGGTCGATGGCCCAACCAGCAGACATCACAAAATCGAGAGGCTATCACCCAACGCTGTGCTTCAGAGGTCAATGTATGATGGTTGCACGGCCGGCTCGAGACAGCTGCAACCAGTCGCGGATGGCGGGCAGCTGCATGAGCTAGCGCGGCAGGGATGCGGCAGTGGCAAGCAGGCACAAAAGTGCAAACAGCACCACAACACGAATGGCATGACACCTAATTTACCTCCACCAAATGACCATTGACCACGCCTTCCACCCCGAACACGCGTCAAGTCGACGACTCACCGTTCAATCGAGATGATGAGTGGCAGCAGCAGCAACAGCAAATCCACCTCCCCAAGGCGGCGAGGACGAGAAGGAGGTACACCACGCAGAACGAGGAGGATCGCTGACGGTAAGTCACTCCTCGAGCCTCTATCATCGACTTCCAAGGTACACTGTCATTGCAATTGAGGGCGGCTCACTCGCAATCATCACTTTCCTCCCAACTCGTTGGCACCAGCAACTCTCCCACAATCGTCTTCCAACCCTCCACACACTCATCGACATCGACCTCCACACCCACCTCTCCAGACTACCAACCTCCTCAGCGCCGACACATGTCAACTTCACGTGAGAACAATCACATGAAATTCCTCGGAGCTAACTCATTCACCTTCACCAGCCATGGCCTTCCAAGAACTTCTTCCGCCATCCAGCAGCAGTTCATCATCGACATCAAACTCCTCTTTTCGAACGACACCTCCCCATCTTCGGCGCAAGCACACACCAACACAACAATCCTTAGCGGCTCCAGTCCCTCCAAGCGCGTCAGCTTCCCGACCTGTCCTTCCGCCCTCCAAGCCCGCAGCGTCTCAGATGGCGCGCAACAACTACCGCCAGTCGGCAATCTACAACCCTTTCGAGTTGCGAGTCTGGTTCTCGAACGCTCCCGCCACATGGAAGACTCGTGACCTCTACGCCTTCTTTCAGCGTTTTGGAAACGTTACTCGAATTGATATCCGTGACAAGCGAACATTCGACCTAAATGGGATGATCTGCTTCAGACCGCCACCAAAAGACAGGACATGGGTCGGACGATGGTTCACTGTACAGCATGATGGAAGAGAGAAGCGGATACAAACAAGAGATGATTCAACGCAGCCTTTCGACTACCGCAGTCCTCTGTCCAACAGAAACTTGCCAGAGAGAATAGCACTGCCGCTGGCGTCACTGGACTTCGGTATGATGTTGGAGCAAGACAAAATGGTGGTTTTGCATACAGCAGAGCCTTCGACTCAGACCAAGATTGCATTCACTTTGGAACTACAGCACAAGGAGCTGGTTCTCACATTCCCGGTCTTTGTTCCAAGCCCGAGCAATGCCCTGGTCGAGCGTCATTTCAAGTTGCGTATCACTCCTGCACAAATCTCTGGCGCTTTCATGGTCCGCGATCCGGACGGTACAACATCGGTCGTCTTCTCTATTGAGACTCCACCACTGGTGTCCAGGAAAGTGACCAACATATTCAGCACTCACGACGACCAGGCCACTCTCTGGACTGAGCACAACATCTGGCTGCGGCAAACCGACATCGATCTCTACCCATGGGCACGATCATCAGCCATAGAGCTCCGCAAGCCGAACACCATCATTGAGGTGGGTCGCTGGCTGACGTATAGAGTGAAGTTTCCTGCAGCGGTCACCACTTCCCAAGACTTTCAAGATATGTGCCAGGCACTTGCGGATCACAATGTCACCATGAAGATAAGCAGCAACATCGGATTCACGCACCACGAACCGAACAATCTCTGGCATTGGTCGCAATCAGAGAAATCGAAAAACATGAGATTGGCTGACTCTGTGCTTTCGGAGTTGCAAGAAATGGCGGATGGCTCGGTGCCCTTGCCATTTGTCCTGCGGTATCAGCTTGAGGTATGCATTAGCCTCGGACTGATCCAGGAGTGCAACCTCAGCCACGACTTCGTTGCGCGGCTACACGCCCTTGATCCTCAGCGTGCCGTCAAGATACTGGAGAGGGTGGCAGACCGCAAACTGAAGTACTACAATCCTTTCGACATATTTTCGCTGCACAATCAAGTGTCAGTGGTCGAGAAGAAGCGACCAGGATATTGCACCAAGATTCCCTCTGTCACAATTACCCCGACTACCATGTATATCTCGACGCCCGTTTTGGAGACCTCAAACCGTGTAATCCGCCAGTACCAGCAGTTCGAGGATCGCTTCCTCCGCGTTCGCTTCACCGATGAGCGCTACAAAGGCAAAATTATGGCATCTGGCGACCATAGAGATGACGAGATCTTCTCCCGCGTGAAACGAGCGATGGTACACGGCATCACAATCGGTGGCAGGCATTATGAATTTCTTGCGTTCGGAAACTCCCAGTTCCGTGAGCATGGAGCATATTTCTTCGCCTCGACTGCTAGTGTGACCGCTGCAGACATCCGGGATTGGATGGGAGACTTCACCAGCATTAGGGTCATCGCCAAGTATGTGTCCCGCCTGGGTCAATGCTTCTCAACAACACGCGCCATTCCGCACTCCATTAACGTGGAGAAAATCATGGATGTAGAACGAAACGGTTTTTGCTTTACTGATGGCGTTGGCAAGATCTCACCATTTCTGGCTCGCATGATTGCACATCACTATGGCCTGGCGAACTCTGAACAAGACTATCCTTCGGTTTTCCAATTCCGTCTCGCTGGTTGTAAAGGTGTACTGGCAGTCGATCCCTCTCTCAAAGGCATGACAGTACAAATTCGGCCGAGTCAACAGAAGTTTCCTGCCAAAGCCAGTGGTCTGGAAATATGCCGGATCTCGCAGTTCAGCACTGCCTCACTCAACGTGCAGCTGATCTTAGTTCTGTCGGCACTCGGTGTCCCAGATGAGATCTTCTTGAATAAGCTGCGACTTATGCTCAAAGATCTGCAAGAAGCTATGGAGAACGAGCAGAAGGCACTCGTGCTGCTGCAGAAGCATATTGACTTCAACCAAATGACTATTGCACTTGCATGCATGATCTTTGATGGGTTCATGGCAACCAATGATCCTTTTGTTATTACGAGCTTACGACTCTGGCGCTCCTGGAACCTTAAGTACCTTAAAGAGAAGGCTCGCATCTTCATCGATGAGGGCACGTTCTTGCTGGGCTGCACCGATGAGTCTGCCACATTGAAGGGTCACTACAACGGCACTCAAGATGCGACAGGCACTCTCAATGACAATGCTCATGACCAATCCAAGTTGCCAGAGATCTTCCTGCAGATTCCAGACACCGAGCGACCCGGATCATACAGAGTCATTGAAGGAGTTGTTGGCCTTGCACGCAACCCGTCCCTGCATCCCGGTGACTTTCGCATCGTGAAGGCAGTGAACAATCCAGCACTGCACCATCTGAAGAATTGCGTTGTACTCCCACAGACTGGTGACCGCGATATTGCAAACATGTGCTCTGGTGGCGACCTCGATGGTGATGACTTCATCGTCATTTGGGACAAGGAACTAATCCCGCCGGAATGGAACCACGAGCCAATGGACTACACATCGCCAGATCCCGTCTTGGCTGAAGGGCCCGTCACTGTCGACAACATGACTTCATTCTTCGTCCAGCACATCAAGAATGACATCTTGAGCAGGATTGCATGCGCACATCGGTACTGGGCGGATCGACTGCCAGACGGCATCAAAGAGCAAAAGTGCCTCGACCTGGCTCAGCTCCATTCAAAGGCTGTGGATTATCCCAAAACTGGAGTCCCAGCCGCTATGCCTGTAGAGTTGAACGTGAAGAACTGGCCGCACTGGTGTGAACCGAAGAACAAGGCAAAGGGCAAAGTCTACCACTCGAACAGAGTTCTCGGCAGATTATATGATGAGGTCAAGAAAGAGCCATTCCATGCAGCATGGGAGACGCCGTTCGATGAGCGAATCCTGACTGCTTGCGAGCCCACCGAACAGATGCTTCAACGTGCCAGGGACGTCAAGCTGATTTACGACGAAGCAATGCGCCGCAACATGAACCAGCACGGTATCAAGACCGAATTTGAAGTCTTCACCACCTTTGTCCTCGATCACCATCAAGAAATTGGTGATTACAAGTTTGCCGAGACCATGGGCGAGATCACGGCGAATCTCAAGCAGCAACACCGGGAGCTCTGCTACGAGAAAGCTGGCACAAATGACAAAGACCGCGATTGGGACAAGTTGAAGCCCTTCATCGTCGCAATGTACAAGGTCACGGCCGATGAGGTGGGCGAGGCAATTGCAGAGACTCGCGTCACTCGATTGAAGGGTGGCAGAGATGTTCCACTTCGGGCGATGACCTTCGACAGCATGCCTTTGATGTCGTTCCCGTGGATCTTTGCTCCCGAGCTGGGCAGGATTGCAACAAAAGGACATGCTACCGGCGTTGCCATGCCCAAGCCAACATTGCCGAAGAATGCTGCTGTGGCGAAGAAGAAGCACGATCTCCTGCCTGAAGATTGGAAGCCGGAACCGCTGACGGAGGTCGATATGAGCAGAGGTGTGGTGAGAGAGGGCGAGTTGTTTGATCTCTTGGGCCAGGACAAGCAGAGTGAGAGCAAAGAAGGTGTAGAGGGCCTTGAAAAGAAGGGTATTGTGGTCGTACCTGACTTGATCAGCTTTGGCCAGGGAGAGGGAGACGTGCTTCAAGACAGAAAGGCAGATTCTCCGATGGCGAAGGAAATCACGGCAGGAAAGAAGCCAATTTCGGCCGTCGCAGAGCAGGTCGCCAAGCACACCACGGTAACCGGTTCACCAGGACCAAACGGATCGATGTCCACCGAGAATGAGGTCGAATTCGAATTCGGCGATGGAGAGGAGGAATTCTTCGACCACACTGCTCCGCAAGACTTCAACATGAAGCCATCGGGCCTCGATCAACTAGCTTCTCTAGTCGGTGTAGAGGATGCTGAGGACTCAGAAGATTGAGATGTCGAGGCTTTCGACTTGAAGCAACTGTTCCCTTCAATGGGAACTTCTACATACTCTGCACGCTAGACTATCAAAAGCTACGAGGACAGTTCCCTCGGCCTAAATTGCACCAGTGGTCCCTCTTTCATACTCGTGAACGTATCCTTCAGTTGGAATTCTGTCCTCCGATGTCTCCCATACTCTTTTGTCTCTGGCTTTCCTTCTCCCAATGTACTTCCTGGTGCCAATCGCATATCATACATGAACACCGTCCTCGCCAATGTAATCATCAACTCATTATAAGCCATTCCTTTCCCAATGCAACCTCTTGGTCCGACACTAAAAGGACAGAAAGCACTTTGTGCAGCGCTGACTGCTTCGCTCGTGACTTTCTGTTCTTGTGGAAGAAGCGAGCCTGAAATCCAGCGTTCGGGCAGGAAAGAGAATGCTGAAGGGTAGTAGTTTTCATTATGATGGATCGTGTAATGTGGGACACCGATTACTGTTCCTTCGGGGATTTGTTCGCCATCGATGACTGTGCCTCCTGCTAGGACTTCTCGGGGAAGCAGACCTCCTACGGATGGTGAGAGACGCATTGCTTCGTCGATGCAGGCTCTCAGGTATGTGAGGTTGTTGAGTTGGGGGGAGATGTGGATTTCTTCGACGGAGGTGAACGCGGAGCGGATTTCTTCGGATAGTTTTGCGAGGGTGGAAGGGTTGTGGACGAGGTAGAAAATCGCCGCAGCGAGGGCTGTAGAAGTCGTATCTGAGCCCGCGATGATGAGGAGATTCGATTCGCCCCAGAGTTCGGGTGTTGTGAATCCTTTGCCTGTTTCGGGGTCTTTGGCTTTCAAAAGATGATAGAAGAAATCTTTGCGATCGACGTCTGAACCCATTTTCATGCGTTCGGCGGCTTGGGCTTTGCTGTATTGCATATAGCGTGCGCGACCTGCGGCGATTTTGCGGAAGAAGAGTTTGTCGAGGTGGAAGGTGTGGATGGGGAGGTAGGTTCCGCAGATGAGGTGGCGGTGGGCGGCGGAGCCTATGAGGTCGATTGCGAAGCGGTTTTGGGGGGTTTCGAGCATGGAGAAGGATTTTCCGAAGCAGAGGTCGCCCATTATGTCGAAGGTGAGGTAGTTGGCTTGGTCGGAGATGTCGACTGGGTTGCCGTAGCCCTTTGATTCTGGGCCGCCGGGGATGGATGCGAAGGTTGTGAGTTGGGTGTTTGTGTTGTTGGTTTCGGCGAGGTTTTGGCAGAATTGGCGGACGTGGGCAAGGATGTGGTTTTCCATGGATTTTATTGCTGAGTCGGAGAAGGCGTGGCTCAGGACGCGGCGTTTGCGAGCGTGGATGGATTTGGAGATGGCACTGTGAGTGCTGAAGGAATCCTTGGTTGCCCAGAAGGCTTCGTAGAAGCGAGCCTTGCGGACGTTGGATTTGAAGCCGTAGATGTCTTTCAAGGCGGTGTTTGAGTTGAACGAGAGGCTGTTGGGCCCAAATCGCACAATGGGGCCATATTTCTCGTGGATCCGGTAGAATTCGAGGTGGCGATCTCCTCGTAGAGCATGGTACGTCGAGTAGAGATCTGTGATTTTGGCGAGCAGCGGGCCAGGATACTTGGAGAGTGGGTGAAAGAAGATGCGGTAGATGATGAAGGAGGCAGTGTAGATGACAAGTGCTGCTGGGAGGAGGACGAAAGCAAGCACGCTCAATGGCGAGCTGCCATCTAGAAAAGATGAGAAGAGCATTGCAGTGATCGTGCAACGTGAGGACGAAGAGGAGGAGAGGTCTCTTTGGGCGGTCCAGCGCGTCCTACCATTTCTCACCTTAAGAACAATGTCAAACCCTGGTCACAAAGACACTTAAGCCGACATGCTGAAGCTCTTCGGAGTACGAAATTCTCGGCTACGGGCGGTTGGAGGCATAGCATGACACATGGAAGGGTCAGCGTCGTATTTAAGAAGCGGACACCCGCATATCGAGGTGCCGTGGATGACATTAGGTGAGCTGCTGAGGTCTGGGAAAACACGCTAAGGAAGTTTGATGGAGCCGCAAGCATTGTCCAATCAAAGCCGCGGAAAATGCTAAGGCCGAGGCTTGAACCGACAGTAAGCGGCACTTGTTCGCGTCTTGTTGATGATGCATTCTTCTCTGGGCCACTATCATTGGTCCAATGATCCTCTATGCATCTCCTCCATCCGAGATCTATTGGCGGTATCTGGATTTATTTCCACCCTTGGCGGCTTGCAGTTGTCGCAACTACTGGAGGAACAAGATGCTGTGACGAGAGGTCTCGCGGCGTGGACGAGCAGTGAATCCATATCTGTTGGCTCTGATCTGGTGACGGAACCGGAGAGAAGACCATACGTGCATGGTTCCAACACTCCCGTGCTGCCGATTTGTGCATATCTACATCTTGAACCCGGTGAGGCACTCCAAGGGCCAATGCATGACCTGCATGCTTGCAGTGCTTGACGGGGATCGAGAAGAATGGCAGCTCCACCTGTCATCATACTCCGGACACACTGTACTGCCTCATCGGTATTTCGTGGCCGCTGCCGGCTCTGCTCAAGTAAGCACACTCGAGTGACAGAGCTGCTTCCAAACATCTCTTCGATTGAGAACTGCTCGCCCGTGAGCCACACGAAGCATAGAAGACATGGATCCCGCCCTCAACATTCCGTTCGTGAGCGTGTTCTGGTCTTGGTCTGGTGTTGAGCCTCTTCGTCGTGTTAAGTTGGTTCTGAAGCTCATAGGAGAGATATGTGCATATTAGCAGCTGTGCATCCGACCGTCTAGCATCTGACATTCAGTTTTCACCCCTTTCACTCGTGTTCAAGAATTCCGATACCCATCTGACAGCGCTAAGACCAGAATTGCTCCAGCATCCCTAGCCTGTCGCACGTCGGATCTTCCAGCCGCCGGAATATCCTTTCTCCTATCCTATCATGAATGAGTTCGATCCACATGACCTGCAACAATCGGTTTCTGGCTTCTTCCCACCAGCTCTCTCTCCAGGCGTCTCGCCATGCCTCCTTCATCCACGGCTCCGATGGACCGGTCCAAGTGAACGCTGCTCCCATCAATACCCAGATGCGCACGGTGGTTGACTCGAATTTCAAGTCGCTTTCAGCTTTTATGTATACGTCTCTGATCTTCGCAGCGATCCAATCATAGGAGATATTACGGCCGGGAGCTCTGAAGGTGGTTGTCATAAACGGCGAGCAGGGCTAGTCGCACTAGTTCTTCGACAGGATTTCCGAGCTCATCTTCAAGGGCGAAAAGCCGAGACTGGAAAGAGCTAAGCTGCAACTGGAAGCTGGCTGGGTTGTGTCGTGCGTGCACAAGCCTATACCGATTAATCCTCAATGCGATGTACTGAAAGTCTCGGAAAGTGTGGCGAGCCGTGTATCCCACTTCGCTGGCGGCTTGTAGAGCCCATCCGGCAAGGGTTGATACGGCAATGTTGTGACGGGATCCCATCGGACTACAGGTGCCGGGAAGTATGGCTTCTCGCCCGATCTCAACACCCATATCAGGTCAAGACTATGATACCGAGGTCAGCAATGCCAGGTCTGCGAGAATAGGAGCGATTGCCTCGCACCGATCAAGCTTGAAATGAAGAATAGGTCTCGCTACCAGAAATTTCCAGCCCCCCCCTCAACTGGATGACCTTTTGCAAACCTCTCATGTGTGCAGCAACAGCGAGCCAGTCGCCAGTCATCGCAGCTACCAGGATGAGATTTATAATTACATATATGATCGATTCATCTTCGTAGTTGCCCGGTCGAAATATTTTCTCTTGCAGTAGAGGCAGTGCGTTTGAGAGGTGGAAGACTGCTGCACGGCTTGATCTGCGGTCATTGCAATAAACTTCGCTGTCGCGGGTGGCGTAATGAAAGCAGAGCATTGATTGCAAGAACGCATGGTCACTGAAGAGGTCGTTGAATGACAAAGATTCAATGCAGCCGAGATTGACACAGCGATCCAATGGTGTGACGCTTTGATCACAGACGTTCTGTGCGAATGCTTGTAGGAGGAGCCGTTTAGCTTCGAGCCTGACGGTGACATCGCCGAATCTGACAAGCGTTGCGCTGCTGATCTGGACGTGACTGAGCGGCTGAGGCGGTGCAACGATATGTTGCGGGGAGAAGGGTGTCGTAATGTCTTCTTCCATGGGTTGCTGCTCTGAGATGACCCCTCCGACGAGTGGTGCACGGCGTCCTAGGTGTACACCCTGCCTAGCAAGCTGCTTCCACGTGCCTTCTCTTTCCGTCACCTCTTGATCTTTCTTCTTCTCTCTTGCAGATCGGCGGGAGTCAGGTCGTGTATTCTTGCCCCGCATACAATGGCTGCGTACTTGCAAACTTCGCCCGGGCTTCAAGCATGACGCCGGATCAGTGATTACAAAGCCGAAATTGGCCATGGCTGAAATCGTGAAAGCCAGTCACGGCGAGTCAGGCTCCCGTCCAGATTGATGCCCATTGCTGGACGTGTCTTCCTTTATTCCAAGGTCAGAATCATAGAGGTGACGATGGGGCTGAGCTATGTGCCGCAAAGCCAAGTCGGAGCTGACGATAGAAGGATCTTACATCTGAGCCCCCGTGCTTGGCACTGATCCTTTCGAAGGCAAGGACCAGATTGCTGTCTGTTTTGGGAAATTTCACTGATCAGACTCGCAATGTTTCCTCAGAAGCCATGACTATCGGTATTCCAGTCCTTCGACAAGTTGAGTAAACGATGCCTTGGACTGCATTTTACTGCTCAGCTCAGCCTCCTACACAAGCAATCCCTCGAGTTGCCATTGCTCCGCTTATGGCAAGAAAGATGCAAAGAGAGGATCAGCAGCCACATTGCTGTCTGTTTTGGAAAGTCCTGCTTGCGATGGACTTAGGAACTGTTCCGCGAGCCGACTCCATATAAGTCAGCGTTCCTTGTCTCCAGAATTGCACTCATCATTCCAGAACTCGACCAACAGGGGATACAAACACCTGCCATTTCGCTGCTTACCTGCAATCACACTCTGATTTTTGCATTTGACCGACTTGATCACCTCAACAACCTCACCGACTGGACTTTACTCGGAGCAGGCGAAGTATGATACTCCCGACTGCTCGAAGCTGCGCGACTCTGCTCGCTGGCATCTCCATTGCTGCGGCGTCGGCACAGCCTCGTACATCGGCGAATTTGACGCAAGAGTATGACTATATTGTCATCGGCTCCGGACCTGGCGGGGGCCCTCTCGCGTGAGTTTTTACATCTCTTCTGATTGCTCAACGTGAAATATGAGATACTGACTGAATTGGGTGAACAGTGCCAATTTAGCGATCAGTGGACAATCAGTGCTTTTGCTCGAAGCTGGTGGCGATGCATCCAACGATGTTCTAGAGCAGATCCCTAGCTTGTCTGCACGTGCAGCAGAGTACCCTCCCCACTCTTGGGCATTCTTTGTTGAGCATTACCAAGATGAGAACCAGGCTCGAAGGGATCCCAAGTACGCTTACATGACGAACAACGGATCGTACTACGTCGGACTCGATCCGCCAGCAGACGCTGAACCGTGAGAATCCCCGCGATTGGCGAAGGCCTCCCCGAATCTGATTGCTGACATGCGGCTTATTTCACAGGGTGGGTATTCTTTATCCGCGGGGTGCGACTCTCGGCGGCAGCTCGCAAGTCAACGCGATGAACTTCGCGTGGGCACCTGATAATGAGTGGGATTACATCGCAAATCTCACTGGAGATGACACATGGAACCATAGAAATATGAGACGCCATTTCATAAGCCTTGAGAACTGCACCTATGTTCCACTGGGCACTGCTCTACATGGGTTTGATGGACATCTTGAGGTAAGTAAGTGTCACGGATCTTACCGGAACTGTCAGGTGCTGATGGTTATGTCCGCATTCTTAGGCGAGTCGCTCTGATGCTAGATCCGCTCTTCTATCACCGAACTCTGCTGCTTATGTAGCAGCGATGTTTCGTGAGGCCGAAGGCATCGAATTGGAAGGTACAGAAGTCGAGAGAATGGTCGAACTTATGCAACGCGACTTGAATCGACTCGACGAGGATCGCTATCAGACTCCATTGATCTTCGCCCTTCCTGTTGCCGTTGAAACCACCACTGGAAGCCGAAGCAGCATCGCTGCGTACATCAATGGCGTAGTCGAGGCTGGATACCCATTGACACTGAGTCTACACTCCCTTGCGACGAAGATATTGTTCGACGAAACCGGCGATAAGCCGACTGCGGCTGGAGTGGAGTATATGGTTGGCGAAGCACTCTACTCAGCTGATGTGAGGTACAATGCGGAGAATGCTGGTGAAATCAAGACTGCAAGAGCGAGGAAAGAAGTTATCGTTGCTGGCGGAACGTTCAACACGCCCCAGATATTGAAACTTAGTGGCATCGGTCCACGCGAGGAGCTGGAGAGATTGGAGATCCCTGTGGTCGTTGATCTGCCTGCCGTGGTATGTCGAACAACAGATTCATGCTTACGAGATAATATATCTTGCTTACAAACCTCCTTCACAGGGCAACTTCATGCAAGACAATTACGAAGCTCCTGTTCACATCTCCGCAGAACAGCCTTGGGCGACGTACAGCCCTTTCGCCAACTGTTCCTTGGCTTTCAATACCTCTGACCCTTGCTTCGTTGAGTGGGAAGCCAGCGGATCAGGGCCGTATGCAGGAGCTTATGGGACTTTCTTCCTGACATGGAAAAGCAGCGTGAGCTGGGATGACGATGCCGACCTCTTCTGGCTCAGCATCGCCGGCTACGGGAATCATGGCTTCTATCCTGGCTTCTCCAGCCGTCAGCCAATTCCCAATGACTGGACAACGTCGATAGTCCGCATGCAGACTGCAAACCCGTCGGGAACGATCCGCCTCCGCTCGAAAAATCCAAGACAAGCACCGGATATTCAATTCAACTTTTTCGCCGAGAACGCCGAAACTGATCTCCAAGCCATCGCTGAAGGCATTGAACTCACACTGCGAGGATATGATCGCGTCGGCATTCCTTGGACTCAAATCTCCCCGGATCCGGCTATCGACGTGGAACAGGCAATAATGGACGAATCTTTCAGCCACCAAGCGACGTCTACTTGTCGCATGGGCCCTGTCGGCGACAGAAACTACTGTGTCGACTCTAAATTCCGCGTCAATGGTGTGGATCGTCTCCGCGTAGTTGACGCATCTGTGTTTCCCAGGGTCCCGGGCGCTTTCCCAAATGGACCAACTTTTACAATCTCACAAAAGGCTTTCGAGGTCATTTTGGAAGCAGTGTAATTTCTGGGCTCGCTCTTTCACACATTTCATGAGCTACTTACAACGCGTGCCTAGAGTTTGATACGATGAAGACGTCCTGACTGTTCCGGAGTGCGGTCATAGCTTCCCCGTTTGAGCGAATTTAACTTCAACTCGTGGCCCGCCTCCTTCCTTAGTATCTTTCCCTTAAGCAAGGAACTATGTCTCTGCACCATGGTGGTATGCCTCAGGCAGTCATCCGTTCTTGGCATTCACTCGCGTGCCTCCATATAGTGTCTCGTACCTCCGTAGTTTGCTCGTTCAATCAATCAACATTGCAGTCACTACATCTCGTGTGCTTATTGGCTCTACGTTTGCACGGGGTCCAGAGCGGAAGGAGACTGGTTGATCGAGCGCACTTGGCTGAATTGGCCACGTGAAATTGAAACTCTGGCCAGAGCTTCACTCTAGACAGACGAATCGCTGTGCCTGTCTTCCTTCTGAACAATCGTAGCCATGGTGGTTTCGCCGCAACCGGAGAGACCGTTCTGCTTTGGCATCAAGGACCCTTTCATACCTGATCGAACCGGACATTTCGATGCGTATACACGCGCTCGATGATTTCTACAGTTACAGAAGTCGTATGATAGCGCTCTTCACCTCCGCGTCCGAATTTTTGGCAGCAATTCCGATAGTTCTAGACTAGAGGCCCGGGCCTCGGCTTACGTTTGCGGCTTTCATTCGGTCGACCTCATCGACTGTACCGCTGTCGAGCTCGGCGTTGTCCTTCTGCCACTCATAGACAATCTCTCCAAAGGAGTCTACGGCGAAGACATACAGCCACTTGAGATCTTCCGTTTCGCTAACGTTCTTTACTCGATGTTCTGCGTTGCCGGGAATGAACATGACGCTTCCCGGTCGAGCAGGATGCGCCACCCGATCAATCTCGACGACGCCAGTGCCTTGGATAAAGTGGTACAACTCGGCGGATTTGTGGCGATGTAACTGCAACTTGCCAGTCTTGGGTGCGCATACCGCGACGCCACATGTGAAAGTGTCGGAAGGGGTCTGGGAGGAACAGAGCAGCGTTTTCCATCTCACACCGGGCTCGCTTTCGGTGTGAACAAAATGCTCATCCGGCAGGTTCTCTATCGAAGAAGCATCCCAGACGAGAGGTTGTATCGCAGTCTGCATAGCGGGCTCGATGCTTCGGGAAGCGAAGGCGGTAGAAGAGGAAGGCAGTACTAGTAATAGATGGAACGAGAGATGTCTCAGTCGCTGCTGCGTAGGAGTAGCAGGTTTGCAGGAGTGCAGATGGCGTTTGATCGCAGGAGCGTTTGAACAAGAGCAGCAGCAGCAGCAGCAGAGCTCGTACTGCGAGGTCCACGGTGAGGGGACCGGAGCGAACTCGGCCGCCTGGCCGACTTTGGAGCTCATGCTCGGGCCGGTGCACAGTGTGCTTTCGGCGGCCAAGCAAACGCTGACGCTCAGTCCTGCGTGTCACGTGCTGGCTACGTGCATCACGCTGGTGGTCGCCGTCTGGGGCACTTCGATCTGCAATACAGAAGAGATGACCAGTGAGGCTGCAAACGCTGGGGACTACAAGAACCAAAGTGAATGCAGAAGAATCGACTGTCAGATTGGCTGCCCTGGATCCAATGGAGGCGGGGTCTCCACCAGAGCTTGACTTTAACATTATAGGGCGCCATGCTGATTCTCCTTCTGCACACTCGGTGTCATTGCTGGTGTGCTCAAACTGAGGATGTTGTAAGAAAAGGCCATCAATCCACCAAATTACCAATTTTGCCACCGCAGAATGCGTACAAGGTTGCTTCCAACGGCTCACAAACTCCTCGGTGTACGGCGTCAATCATCTCAGGGCGGTGAAGATCTGTGTATCTCTGGTCAAACTCGCAATATATGCAACGCCGCACTGCATCTCCGTACTCCTCTCCAGCCTCAAGATATATCTGTTCAGTCAAGTTTTTGGCCGCTGCAACGATCTCCCGCGCCGACATTGGTGTCCCATCTGATTTTGGACGCAGATCCTCTAGGGCCTTGCCGTAGCACAACTCGATTAGAGCAATCCCCAGCGCGAATATACTGGCATTCCGTGTCTCGCTCAAAAAAGAGTTTCGGCGGACAGGGGCTTTCGAACCTCGTGCTGGAAAAGCGGCGGACACGAATGCATGGCCCATTTGTGACTGCGCCTGTCCTTCTTTCAGCAGGTAAATCTCTGAAGAGTTCCAGCTGTAGGACATCCATGAGGTGGTCTGCAGTTGCAGCGTGGAAGAAGCCAACTTCACTGCTAGAGCGAGCCTGACTTTCCGGTCGAGGCCATGCTTCAATGCATCTCGCAAATTCACGATAGCTGTACTACTCGAGACCCCGAAGCGATCCATCAAATCAATTCGATGCTGCCAGTCCTGCCCTCCGTGTAGAGTTATCAGATGGTGCGCGCTTTTGGCTCTGGTCTTGAGCGCTGTGCATAGACTGGCCGCGGAGATCGAGCTCGGTGCAGGAGCGACATTCGGCAGCCCGGGATGCCCCAATGGCGTGCGTGGTGGAGTCATTGGCATGCCGTGTGCAATTTGGTTACAGCCTACCAAAGGATTTCCTCCGGCGACCTTCGTGTTGTTGACCATTGTCTCATGCCACTCGTGTACCCCTGAAGACGACCCTTGATCTGCAGCGCGTGTTGTGTGCAAAGAGAACAGCACTACAAAGTGAGATCGCTTGTCGATCCCATCTGCCATGGTACGACAGTCAGGCTTCCACGATATTTTGTTCCGGGACAAATATATACTGGCATGGTGTGGAGTACAACAATTGCAGGCCCTTGCAAAACTGTTCTCCAGTGCAGTATAAAAACTGTCGGCTTGAGCACGGTTCTCTTGATACGACAGGGCTGCGGACCGGACAGTTGAGTCACCAAGCGCAAGCATTTGTCTTCGATGGCCCAGAAGTCCTTGCAGGTCGGCATTGTTGATCCGGAGTTCATCGAGCAAAGACTCATTGCTGGTCTCTGTAAGTGTGATCTTGATTCGCTTCCATTGCTTCTGATATCCTTGCGTATCCGTCCATTTCGGCTACAATAATCAGCTTGGGTGTCACAACACACTTTTACACTCAGGCTCTGGCTCCACACTGTCCTTTCTCTAACAGGCCATTCAGATATGTTTTGGCTCGCCACCACCCGCAGGAGCGGAGACCTCCCCGTCTTGCCAGATAAAGTGATTGGTTTTCACATACCTTACCAGCTGGGTCAAGCTCGAGCTTATTCCGGATTTCCTCCAGCAATCTTTTGATCTCGCTCGTCGCTTCCATGTACACGCGGTAAGATCTTCCCAACTGCTTTTCGAGTCTGTGTTGAAGATCAGAGTGAGACCATTCTGGTCCTCCTGGATCCTTCATCAAGCGCTGAAGTTGACCTGGCTCTGTGATGTCACGAAGCAGCGCCTCGCAGTTATTGTAGAATTTGACTTGTTCAAAGTCTATCCGCAACAGCAGGCGTTTGAGGACCCTGTTAAATGTCCGCCATCGGGCTAAGGCGTGGGCACCTTTCATATACAGCTTTGTTCCTTCCACTATTATCGGAAAAATGGCCAATACCACTCCCGCAAGTTCGAGTCCCGCCATGGCCAAAATGTTTCCACGCAATGGCCCAGAAGGTGTGTTGATGATAGAACGATGGTGCGAAAGCTGCGGTGAGAGAGGCTGAGAGATGCGCGTCTTATGCCTGATACCAATCTCGAGCTTTGATTCGACAATCCTGCAGCCACAATGCTGACCGAGTTGCACGCATTCTCCCACAGATGCGGGGTCATCAGCAGACGTGTTGCTGGAACATTTGCACTGCTCGCAGGGCGTCGCGGCCGTTGGTCGTGCAGTACTTTGTTCTCATCATTCGGCATATCAGCGAAGAGCTATCACCAATCAGTGGCATCCTTGATGGAAAACCTGAGTGCCACTTTATCAACTCAAGCGGAACCCATTCAGATTTTGTGCTACGAAAAGCTGCCACATATACGACTACATTATGGTGGAGGAAGTTCAAGCATACTCAGCGGCTTGTCTGGCACAGGTCGATTCTCTCGACGCATACCTTGAGCAGTTAGATGGCACGCCAGTGCACACTCAACTTCGCGATGAGCTAGGCAGGTACAGAGTGTGGTGTTCGAGCACCAACGCTTGCAAGACAGGAGCAAAATCGTTGGAACATCAAATGCGTCATTCCGAGCGGTCAAAGAATTGCATGCTACGTTTCTTGACCGAAATGCAAGCCAGCATTATTCAAGGTGAGCCCGTCAACGACACAAGAGCAACTTTGAGGATCTGCTGACAGCATTTGCTTTAAAGTCAACGCAATACTTCATGGCCAGGGGGCACTTCTTGACGAACTGGAGATTTCGGACAGCGGCTCTGACTCAAGTCTGGTTGATGCCTGCGATGAGCCCACCGAGCTCGAGCAGATAGTCCAGGATCTAGCTGAGATCGTAACGAGCCTCTTCGATCTGACCAGATCGGTTAGCTACGAGAGTGGTAGGCAGCTAATGATTAAAGCATCGAATATTGACATGGCACATTTCAAATTCGGCGACAGACTCGAAATCCAACTCCATTTCCCTGGCGCAAGTCCCTCGATCATCGAACGCTTGGCTGAAGCAAACAACCGGCGAAGACAAATTTTCAAGTATCTGCAGGAGCAACCCCTAGTCAATTCCTGCACTGGTCAAGCAAGCTCCGAAAACTCAGACCAGATCGTGGTGCCCTCCACAGAGCAGCAGCTAGCAACGCTAGAGTTGCCAGGAGACGCAACGAACGCTCAAGACCAGTTTGAAAGCGACGAAACCCTGGCGCTGCCAGACCTTCCATCTCAAGGGTCGAAGGGATCGCCATTTACTTGTCCTTACTGCCACGAGGCCCTACACGTGTTGGATATCAGGTCATGGAGGTACGCTAGCCATTTCTACTAAGTATGCGCCCTGACTCTCGAATAGACTCCATGTGTTGGAAGACCTGAGACCGTATGTGTGCACATATGAACGATGCGAGTACCCTTTGGAGCTCTTCAGCGACGAACACCAATGGATGCAACACGAGAAATTACACAGGAGATCATGGACGTGCCCTCATTGCCATAATTATTTCCACTCTTCGGCCAGCTTGCGAGATCATCTATCCTCCGAGCACGACCATGTGGCTGATGACACAACGTTTGACCTCTGCGAAAGCTCGATGTCGTTGCATGACACCATGGAATGTCCGATGTGCGCTACGCCCACTTCGAATTTTCGCGAGCATGTCGCGCAGCACTTGAGGGCCGTTGCTTTCTATACTTTGCCACGACCTCAGGACTCGGCACTGAGCAGCATAGCTCCTGAGAGTGTCAATAATTTTGAGGTGTATGAGCTGGAATCTGAAACCTGGGATGTAGCCATGCTGGAGCGTTGGCCGGACCTCATGGAAGCGGGAGAATCAGAGATGGAGCAGTCAATATCTACACTCTCAGATCTGACCAGGCCAGAGCTCGAACATGAGCTCACGGATGTCGAGAAAGTATTTGCAGCGAAGTCAGATCTGCCGGACGCACCTCCTGACCTCGGAGCATATTTCATCAAAGCTGCCGCGCGTGGGGATCTCATTTATATCAAGACTGTCTACGAGCATAAAAGTGACGTGTTCGACTTCAGGGATATCGTGGGTCAAGCCTTGTTAGAAGCTTCACGGACAGGCCACGCAGATGTGGTGAGCTTCCTTCTGCAGTCCAACCATGCCGACCCAAACTTCAGCATGGATGGAAGCCCTCCGCTCGCGTGGGCAGCCATGAATGGACATTCTAGAGTCGTCCAACTCCTGCTCAACGAGCCTACGGTGGAGATCGAAGCTAAAGACACTAACGGAGCAACGCCGTTGATTCTAGCTGCGGCAAAAGGACATCACGTTGTGGTCAAGCTTTTGTTAGACCATAAGGCGAACATCGAAGCGAGAGACACATGTTATGACTCACCGTTAAGTCTAGCTGCCGCCGGAGGGCATCTTGATGTGGTTGAGGCTCTGTTGGAACATGGCGCGGATGTGAACGGACTCGGTCCCAATCGGGCAATGCCCCTACTCAAAGCTGTCTTTGAAGGTCACGAATCCATCGTGAGGGTTCTCCTAAAGGCTAAAGGAGATTTCAATTGCGTTGGCAGCATGGGTGAAACGCCACTTCACCAGAGCGCTGTGCTCGGTCATGAGAGAGCAACCCAAATTCTCAGGGCTAGGGGAGTAGACCCTGCCGAGCTTCCACTCTACTACAGCATGAGGGAACGCTTTGAAAACATTGTAAGGATGCTACTAGATGCTGGAGCAGATGTCAATGCCATCGACCGATACGGGCATACATCACTTTACCTTGCTGCAAGAAAAGGCAACACAGGGACAGTTCGGCTTCTGCTAAGAGCGCAGGGAGGACGGATCTATTTTGGGGTCAATGATTCTGAATCGCTCTTCGCGCACCTGGAAAGAGAGGGTTTTACTGAAATACTTGACCTTCTAGAAGCAGCAAGATCCGGTTTCGTACCGGAAGCTGCTCCGAGCAGTCAAGCCGCTCCTCAGTCTGGGCTCCGAGCCGGCAGCGCTGATTTCATAAACACAAAGGCGGCGCCATCCGGTGAACCAAAGACAAAAGCCACGGGGAGCAAGAAGGCCAAGCAAGACTCGCGGTTGGAGGATCATCAGTCGGAAGACTAGTAATAAATGCTGGACACGAGATCACGAGGTAGCAACACAACAAAATAACTGGTCAAAGAGCTGGGGTTCCAACCCATCATCATTTCGGAAAAAATATCTTGAACTCATGTTCTATCGTCCATCTCCTGATCCCTGGGGCCTCACATTCACTTACCCTTAAGTCAAACCAGTATCTTATGATCACTCATTCATATCTACATCACCATTAATTCACCACTCTTTCCCAAGCGCCATTCCTGCGGCGCCAGCAAGATTTTCCTCTTACAATCACCACGATACCAATAGGTGCATCTATTGATCCATTATGCTTCATTATGCATCGCGAAAATGCCAATTCATTTGGCCGACCATCGCGCATATCGCCCCGAGCCATCCTTCGAGCAGATCTTCCACGCTCATTCACACTAGATATAGATTGAGACAACCGTGGACATTAGTCTTTCCATCGAAAGTCTCATAGCACTTCATCATGCTCTTCGTGCTCAAAATTGAGACGACTTTGATATCATGTCATATATTCTTATTCATATCCACATGTAACACATCCAGACGCCCTTTCCTGCGGCGCCGAACCAGACTGGAAGCTGTACAGACAAAATCGAGTCATGCTCCAAGGTTACATGTGCGCCATTGACACCCGAAAATGTATCCCTCCATGCTTTATTTATGCTTCATTGTGCATGGCGTTGATCCATTCCACCCGGCGATCATTATGTCCATTACCCCAGCCACTCCTCCAGCGTTCCTCTCACATTCATCCACACTCCGCCTTTCCCATCCCTCTCCAAAACTTTCGCCGTCGACCTAATCGACTCCACCGCCCTCTGATTCTTAATCATCTCCGCGGAGAACCAGCTCCCATGCAACCCATAGGGAACTCGTTGCGGCAACTGCACTCGCCCAACAACTTTTTGCATGTTCTTCGCATCCACGATCCAAAGTTCCGATTTTGCCCTTCCCTCACAATTGTCCGCTGGAACGTCCCCATCAGGAGTGAGTTGTCCTTCATCGAAAGCGTAGAAGAGCAGATACCCGTCGTCTTCAGAAGTAGGGTCCTTGCGAGGCACGAAACGAGGTTCTTGTGCGAACCAGCCGGTTGGCATGACGAAGACTTGAATGGGATCCTCAGGATCGGAAGTTGCGAGGACTTGAGCCATGGTTCGGATATCGACGACACCGGTAACACTTTTCGGTGGATTCGCTCTTCCACGCTGAATGAGCTTCTTGGCATCCATCTTCACAATTGCATCAATTTTCGTAGCTTTGCCCAAAGCAGCGCCGAAGTCGGTGGTGGTCGTGGAGCAGCCGTAGACGTAGCGAGCCTCACTCATCTCTCGTCTAGGATGGACAGAGGGAAATTCGAAGGGGACTGCCGACAGAGCCCATTGGTCAGTAATGTTGGTGGAGTTGAGGTCGAAGGAATAGTAGTATAATCTACACTGATCCTCAGCAAGAGGGTCTCGCTCGTCTTCATAGATGGAGGTGTACCGTTCGCCGACGCGCAAGAGTGGTTCCTTCTCGTCCAGAGGCTGGTCTGGGTCGAAATTGGTGTGGCCATTTCCGGTGTCGTAGGAGCTGAAGAATGGCATTCGCTTTGTTTTCTTTGCGACAGAAGAGGTGAGTGGCTTCAATGGAGGCGGTGCCATGTTTCCGGCGGCGTAGATGAGTGTTGCGGATGTCAGACGGCAAGCGAGCATGTTCACACTTGACACATGGCCATCGGAATCGACATGATCCCACGAGTTGGCAGTGTGGAAGATGCAGCAGCCATCCGTCTCGAACCATTGTGTCTCCTCAGGATTGTGTCGTGGAAATACTCCGAACCGCGATGGCTTGCTAGCGTCGTAGTGAACGGTGGGCAGGCCCTTTAACTGATTGATCGGGTCCAGAGTCAGAGGAAGATCCATAATGATGGTGTGCTGAGATGACACTCCAAAGTCGTGCATCATCTTCGCTCCCGACACTTTGGGGATTCCGACATTGACTAGCCTCTGCCCTTTCATTCCACTGGTGCCAGACGCCTGAGGTATGACGCTGTACTGCACGTAGGGCGGAGCAAAGCTGGCATGGTAGAGCAGCATCTCCTTCGATACCGGGTCGACCTTGGGGTGTGCTGTTGTCCACTCCCGCATAAAACTGATCAAGCCTCCATCTTGACCAAATGCCTTGTCTTCGTTCTGTTCACCTTGCTCGTCAACTGGCTCGCCTTCTGCAGAGACGCCGTTGTACCAGCCAACAGTCTCCAAGCCAGGCAATTGTATCCTCATCGGTGGACCACTCTCACAGGTAGCAAGAGCCCTGCCATCATGGTATGTTACATTCGTGTTGGCCACAGAGATCTTCTTGATCTTTTGCTTCGATCCGGGAAGATGCGACAGCAATACCAGTAGAACAGTTCGCAGTATGCGAATTGTCACCCAGATGAAGCTTGCCACAGGACTGACCAGCGTTGCTATACTCGGCAGTATTGGTACGCGTAGCTTGTCGCTCCCGAGTGTGTTGAGGTACAGGTCTGTCAACACGAACTGATTGACGAACTCGGGCGTGACTTCTCCCGTGTGCTCGTCTTTCGTGAAGGACACGCCCGACAGCATGCCATCTCCGTCAAACCAATGTGAGTCTCGACCCAAATCATCGTTAGAGACCGGGTTGCTGCCATTGCGGATGTATTCACCTTCTGCCAGCTCTTCTGGGATGCTGCCAGTGTACGTACATGGCGTCAATGGCAGCGTCTGCTGTATGGGTGCAAAGTTGCCTGACAGATACGGGTGTTTCGGTTGAGGAGTGGGTTGGATATTGGTGGAAGGCGATCGCTTTCGTTTCTGGCCAGCCAGAGGGTTTGTTATGAATCTACTGCCTCCTCCCTCATCGGTGAGCTGGAACATGTTGTGTTGGTGGTCGTCCTCATCGGATAGGCGCAACCACGCGCGACGACGGGGAGGGCGTCGTCTAGTAGACGTGGTCGTGGTGGAGTAGTCAGAGCGAGGCAGGGAGGTTGGCGATGGCCAAGGTGAGAGGGGAAGCTGCGGTCGATCGAGTTATCACATGCACTTCCAACAACATTGGCGAGGGCCGTGGTGAGAGGTGCTTCTTGTTGCACGAACAAGCATGTGCGTCTACGGCACGTCAAGCTCCGCTCACGGCAGGCGCGTAGCGGTGGTGAGGCGACGGCGAGAGCGGCAACACGACCAGTCTCGCGACAACATGATGCAGCAACCAGCTTCAGATCGATTTCGATGGACAGAGCTGTGCAATGACATCAACAGCGCGGAGAGCTAGGAACTGACTTCCGCCCGGATCGCTTTCAAACATTGCGAGGCAGAAGAGATGGTATAACGCCACAACTGTCTCGCTCATTTCTGCAGCGAGACTCAATTCATCGGCCAAGCGTGATATCGGAAGTCGGAGCATTAATCTGCAGCATCGTGCATCCACCTCGGGATCCACTTCGCCAGTTCGCCTCAACGCAAATCCACGGCACGCGGCGCGACGCGGATTTTCCTGGGCGAGCTGTCTAATTAGTCTCGCGAGTGGCGGGTTGGGAAAAGTTGGCCTGCGTCCAGCGAACAATGCGGCCTGCGCGGACACAGGAGGCCCCGAGGACGAGGAGAGACTTGCTGGCAGCGGCATCATTGTCGTAATGGAACGAGGCGCATGCATGGAATATCGACACGACTAATCACCACCACCACACTCGTTGCACTCACCGCATAACAGCGCTTCCCGCTCGCGGGGAGCTGGATACCCGTGTACACTCTCACCACTGTCAACACCGTCACCATGGGCTACGAATACGCGTGGGTGTGAGTCCGCATCATCATTCATTCACCTGCCTGAAGAGATCGGCACCCACTAAACTTCTTCTGCAGCCACCTAACCTACACCCTTCCGCCCGCCGTTCTCCTCTCCGCCCTCTACTTCCCTCTATGGACAAAGCTCGACACGTACAAAATCCTCTTCCTCATCACCATCGCCGTCGTCTCCACCATCCCATGGGACAGCTATCTCATTCGGACCAACATCTGGTCCTATCCTCCGAACGTCGTAATAGGATGGAAAATCTACGATATCCCGGTTGAAGAGGTCTTCTTCTTTGTTATTCAGACTTACAATACTTCGTTGCTGTACCTGCTCACGAGTAAGGCTGTGTTGAAGGAGACGTTATTGGCAAAAGAGGACAAAGGAACAATTGGACAGCAATGGAAGTATATCAGATGGGGTGGGCAGATGGCATTGGGGTTGGCTCTGAGGCAGGGAATTAGTTTTGTGAGCGCTGGCAAGGAAGAGACGTATTTGGGACTGATACTGGTCTGGGCGCTGCCATTCCTACTGCTGTTGTGGAGTCTGGCATATCAGTTGCTCGTCAATCTGCCATTGACGTGCACGTGGTTCTCAATCGCTCTGCCCACTGTATATTTGTGGGTCGTGGACACGCTGGCACTGAAGAGGGGGACGTGGATCATCTCACAAGGAACGAAGACGGGAAGGGAGCTGTGGCCGAATTTGGAGATCGAGGAGGCGATATTCTTCCTCTTGACGAACTGCCTCATCGTCTTTGGACTTGTCGCCTTCGACAATGCGATTGCTGTACTGAATGCTTTCCCGGCGCATTTCAAGAGCGTCCCGCAGTTGCCAAGCCCGGTTCTACTGGTCAAGGCTCTGCTTCTCCCAGCTGCTGCCTACGACGATGATCGGATATTGGGCCTGCAGCAGAGCGTTGCAAGGTTAAAGAGGAAGAGCAGGAGCTTCTACTTGGCCTCAAGTACATTTCAAGGACGATTGAGGATCGATCTGATCATTCTGTACTCTTTCTGCAGGGTAGCGGACGATCTGATTGATAATGCCAAAGACGAGAAAGAGGCGAGAGAATGGGTCAAGAAAATGACAAAATACCTCGACCTGGCATATGGTGTTGCCGAGAAGGACGGAGCTGGCAACATCATTCCCAGCAACGACAAGAATCGCGGGCAAGCAACGCTCTACATCATGCACAACTTCCCACCCGAGACGCAACTCGCATTGATGCTCCTGCCCACGCATCGTCTGAGCAAGGAACCACTGTACGAGCTGCTCAAGGGCTTCGAAATGGACCTTACCTTCAACAACCAGAAATCCAGCAAAGGCAGCTCCGGACCCATCAAGACCGAGGAAGACCTGGACCTTTACGGAGCCCGCGTTGCAGGGACTGTTGCTCTCCTCTGCATACAACTTGTCCTCCACCACAACCCCGGTACTTCAGAAACACAAGCTCGAAAACTCATGAAAAGCGGTCACGACATGGGCATCGCCCTTCAATACACCAACATCGCCCGCGACCTCTCCGTCGATGCCCAAATAGGCCGCTGCTACGTTCCTCTACCCTGGCTCAAGAAGGAGAAACTGTCACCCGAAGCCTTCATCGCCGGTCTCGTCACAACAGGCAAAGTCGACGATTTCTTCTGGAAAAAGGTGGAGATCATCCGAGGTCGTCTTCTCGATCGCGCATTCCAATATTACCATGACGCGATACCGGCCGTTGAGGAATTACCGAAAGCCGCGAGAGCGCCTATGCGCGTTGCCGTGGAAAGTTATATGCAAATCGGTCGTGAGCTACGAAGACCTGGGTATCGCGTCAAGGCTGGGAGGGCCACGGTGCCGAAGTGGAAAAGAATATGGGTGGCGTGGAAGAGGCTGATATCAGCTGCGCCTAGAGAGGAGAGAACATCATGAGAGCTTTGTTTTTTGCAATGTACAGCTCAAAGCACGCGGCATTTGCGACTGAGGCATTTTCAGACTATGTATACTTTCTGGCATATTTTGAGCGTATTCGTAATTCTTGAGATATGATTGCTGGACAGGTTCGTGAGCATATAGATACCCTTCTTTTGCGGGAGAGACTGTTGTTAGCAATAGCGAATTGAGCAACAAAACGTGTTACGCGGATCTGCTTCTCAGTAGTAGTAGTAATGCTTTTTCGATCCGATAAACTCGGCCGGTGTATGGACTGCCAAAAAAAAAAGTCCGCTCGCGAAATTGCCACAAAATTATTATGGCGGATTTTCATTATTATTATTATTATTATTATTATTATTATTATTATTATTATTATTATTATTATTATTATTGTTACGAAGTCGTATATCGTCGTATATTATCGGGGGCACTAAGGGACCCTCTCTCTTATATTA